>JAJJKE010000074.1:0-175299 GCA_022376655.1 Xylariomycetidae sp. FL0641
CGGTCCCTTCGCGCCAATGGGGGTTTAAAGTCAGGCGCGCCCCCTCACGCTGTCCGCAGATGAGTGCAAACCAATGCAATGCGTCTGGCACGCCGAGGTCCGGAGTTCAGAAGGAAGGACATGTTTGGAAGTGGAGCTGGGACCAATTCGCATACGCAGCCATCGACAGCCCCCGTGTCGAAGTGTTCAGAGGTCAAGAAATCAGCCTCGACTGAGCCAAGCTGGATGGCCGGCGGCTGAATGGTTGGCATGTGGAGCTGGCGCAGAAGTTGAAGTTCGTGATGGACAAGTTGGCATCATAAACACCATGCCTCAAGTGTTTCAAGCTACGTTAGGAGGAGTCGGCGTACCACATGTTGCAGTGTGGTCATGCGCCGCTCGCATTGAAGATCGACGGCATCAAAGCAGCCATCAACCCTCGCAAGGCGCGACCGGGCTTGGATAAGCGGACTGTTTGCCTCGTGTGCGGGCTGCCGGTGGCGTGGCACACGAGTAATCGGTTCGAAGCTCACGGAACCTTGAACTGTAAGGGGAAATGCAACCACGGCCTGCTTTTCTAGATGCTTTGGTCGTGCTTGTTAAGGCACACGGAGAAGGTCACTGTAATATCCTCCTCTGTCTAGGACCGAACCCTCTGAGCGTCGAGCAGTAGGCCGGCAGCAAGCTATCTGGCATCGCCGGTGAGGGGGCGACAGGAATTCGGCCGAGGAGACAGGCCAAGCTGGAGATTGGAGGTGAGACCAGTAACCTGCTGCTGGCTGCGGCGCCTTGACGGGGGCATTATCGGGCTCTGGGGTTTGGGTGCTTCGGATCGTGTGGTTAGTAGCTTAGAAAGTGTGGCGGGGTGCTTGAGCGGTGCTTACATGGCGATGAGTACTGAGACGGATATGAGCCATAGTATTGATATCACTGAGAACAGAAATGGGCGTATTGCTGCAGGTAGCAGGTCATGGCTGGTATGGAATCAAGCGGCATCGGGCCAGCCTTGATGACCATGGGCGAGCCTTGTGCAGAATGGACCAATTCGCTCGTATGAGAAGTTGTGAAGGTCTCTTGGCCTGTTCGCTGTGACTATAAGGACATGTAGCCGAAGCGATTGATCGATGGTTCATACAGTCAACCGACTGGACTTGCGAAGTCGAGTGCCCCGTGAGATAAATCGATCGTTTGATATTGGCAGCCAGCGAGTTTCGTCAATGACGATATGTGCGTTGTGTAGGGAACAGTCAGAGTGTGGTCGATCGAAATCGCACAGAATAGAGTCGGTCGCTGGCATTCGTCGGGGGTGGGAGAGAAGTATCAAGCCAGTGGTGTTGCTGCTCTGAGGGGAGCGGGCAGGGCTACCGCAGAACTGCGAGAGGAAGACTGAACATCGGGAGGAAGATTGTCGCCGGCTGGGGATCAATTTACCTCGGTAATGGCTTGTCCAGGGTATCTGGGTCCCTTGGCAGCCCTTGTGGCGCACCTCCATCCACCTCCATGCCCAGCCAGACACACGTCAGGTAACAGGATGCCATGCCACGGGCGCAAGGTCTTCTTGCCGTTCCTTATCGGCTCCATGTACCGCACACCGCGGGACCATCAGAAACACCGCCCGACCGAGGGTGGTGTCCGCGTAGTGCTAGTTGAGCAAGCGTTTTTGTGCTGGGGGTAGTCCAACGAAGGAGAGCTCGATCGATCACGCGTCTCGGAAAATGGGAAGGATTGGCAAGCCGATGGAATCTCCGGTCATTGACGCCTGGGTACATGCAGTCTCAACCAGGTCGCAAAGATCTTAGAATACTGGTATGAAAGATACACAGCCCTTCTCTACCGCAGACTCAAAAGCCATCTTCGAAATCGCATGATTGATATGTCAGGGACGGTTCTTCTGCCTGGCAGCGCTGCTTGTATACTGGTGTGCAAGTACCTCCTTTACATCGAATTCAATGAGGCGACGAGAAGGGCAACCAGCGTAGCATTCAGGTGTAAGGTCAAGAGGGAGTGTGCTCGCCGTAGAGTTCAAGGTCAGCGCCACCATCGCAACCGCTATGCCCATCGTCGCTCGAAGACCACCTCCTCGGACGTCTTCCCAGCCGTCCGACGATCCGTGTCAAGAGAACGAGAAGCGCAAGCGAGTCCGAGCCCGAGACCCAGCGCCGAAGCGTAACCTACACCAGCGCAGCATCTAGGCGCGGCAGGCGTACGATGTGTGGGTTATCACTCAGGGATGATTGCGCGGCTTCGTGATCGCGGGGAGACCCTTGGTAGTTAACGTAATGCAAGCGGTGCTCAACGACGCGATGGCTGTTCTCGTCCCTGTGGTTGACACGAATGGCGGGCATTCGCAAAGGCAGACAGGTAGTGTTGATCGATATAGGGAACAACTCACGCATGTCACGGGGACGAAGCGCATTGCCGATAAGGGTATCAGCTGCCCGGCATAACGCACCTCCGGCACAGCCTCCCCCGGGACGGGCTTTCGGGCCCGGATTCTGGCAACAGGATCCTCCGGGACTTCCTTCGGGGGAATAGATTGCCCAGGGTCAAGTGATTGAGTCCCTCTTGATACAATCATCAACATGACTGCGTATCAACATGACTGCGTATGACATACGGCAGTGACGAGAAGAGATCAACTCCCGCACCCGCCGGCATCTCCAAGACCGGCGGTCCGTTCAGGTGGGGCCGGCTGTCCGGGAAGGAGACGACCCAAGCGAACCTCGTTGTTCGGACGTCCACCTATTACCCGGCTCCTTGGGTGCAGACGTGTAGGTCTTCTTTGCACCTTTCGCAAGTGCTCTCCAGGACAGGTTCGGCCTTTGCCTGCTCGGCGGAAGCCCAAAGTGTCTTGCACCGGTCGTTTTGGTGCAATTATCTCTCTTGCACCGGCAGCGTTTCGCGTCGGTGCAAGCGGGCTATTTCCATACTAATCGGTCCGTGCAAGCTTGCACCGGCACTTTGGGTGCGATTATCTCTCTTGCACCGATCCAGGTATAAGCCAGGTATCTGCACCCAATACCCCATTTCGCGTCTTTCTGGGCGCACTCGACGATTTCACCAGACTTTCTGATCCAATCTCGCCGAATGATCGTGAAGACTTGCTCACCCATTTCACATAACTCGCGCCGGTGTCGTCCGCGTAACTTGAACTGCCAGCCGCCTGTTTCCGTGCCCTTTTTGGGGTCTTCGCCGCCTGGCTTGCGCTTACGCCTGCTGATGTCGGTTGATCCAAGATCCGCAGATGCTACGCGACGACACTATGGTGGGGGAGCAAGGTCCTGGCCAAGGCACGTCGGCGGGAGGCAGATCTCGCTTGGGAAACTTCTCTGTCCTCCGTCCCATCCTCCTACACTCCTACTACATAACCTGTCCTCCGGGTTCCCCTAGATAGTAAGAAGGCCTACTGCATATCATCATCTATCGCAACATACCGCTTTGGTATCCCCACAGGTATGGAAGGTAGGGGCAGATCGGGACCGGAGTTCTCCCACGTGGTCAAGCATGCCAAACTCATTATCACCGGAAGAGAAGCACTCAGGCAGCTAACATCATGTAGAGAACCTGACACAGTGAGCGTATCTCGGTATTTAGTTGCGGGGTGGTAAAGGTAGCCAGTTCGCAGCACCAACCGTGAGCTTCACACGGCACCACTTGCTGATCTCCGGTCACTTACTGTGCGGTACTGGACGTCCGAAGCGCTAAGTAGGCCAGAGGTTAGGAGTGAAGCCGCAAGCTGAGAGGCTAGGCCTCTTAAGGAGGGTTTTGCTGGAGGATATATAGCGACCGGATGTTCCTTAGGCTTGCTAGGAGACCAGCCGTCAATGTGCTAACACTCACCCCCTACCCTTCCTCGGGAACGCAGGCTATGGCCGTTCGTCTCGTGTACATCCCCTCACAGTTGCTAAGGCCGAACCTCTTCGAGAAGTCTGCGTTTAAGGAGGCAAAAGACAAGTGGTATGTTCCGGGAGACTGGAACGAGATGCATGTTAATCCATTGAAGCCATTTCACGCAACTGTCTTATCACTTGAACTACCTGAACCCTTGATCGAGACCCTCATGGGACACAACCTCATACGATTAGGCATAAGGTAAGTTAAGTGCCAGCTGGTAAGGCGCTCATACGCGTCCACTGCATCCTTCCCAAGAGACGTTCATCTCCTGGCACATCAGAACTCTTCCGTAAATGTCGCATGCGACGGAGCCTATGTTAAGTTGGCATGGCGAACAGTTGCTGTCAATCGGCATGAAAGCTGGAGCCGAGCCGGAGCCGAGCCGGAGCCGAGCCGGAGCCGGAGCCGACCCACACCAGTATCCGGGCTGATTGGAAATAGAGGAAAATGACGAAGCCGCTTGATGTCCCCCTCGGGCCAGTGAAAGCTGCACGCTTTCGGGCCCTCTTGCTGCTTACATACTGTTTCTCCTCTTTGCCATATTGGTCACAGCCAGAGAAGATTCATATCGGGCACGAACGACGACGTCAGCCCCCGAGGATCCGGGAGAACTAGTGGGGAGTTCGAGGAAGAGGAAGCGACGAGAACCGCTGGCTGTTGTGAGAAGGGACCAAAGCAACCATCATTCTCTCTGTCCCAGTCATCGGACTCGGATGAGTCCGAGTCTTTGGGGTCATCCGAATCAGGTGAATCTTCTCCCTCGTGTGTATCGTCAAGGGTTGCATCAACTTGACTTCTGCGCACCTCGCGGGCGAGCGCTTGTGTCAGGTGTGCGGGTATCACGTGACGTTGACGGGCTATATTAGTTGCTTCGGGACCCTTCGGGCCTTAGGATAGCTTTTTCCCTTCTTCATGGTTCCGCTGCACCGTCTCCTCGGCCTCCTTGCCGAGAATATACACACCCCTGCCCTCGGTGCCTTCTTCTTTAACAGCTTGGACAGGTGTAGACTTTTGCTTCTCCCCATCCTCTGCCTTGGTGCCAACGCTCTCGCGAAGCCCCTTGAAATGTGGCTTGTTAACTTTCGGCACTTCACTCAGTTTTTCGGCAGCTTCCGTGAATGCACCATAGCTGGCCATGATCACTTCACCCCTCAGAATTAGAGCATTCTCAGAGCGCTGAGCAGGGAGGCAAGTCGTCTTTCTCATCACTCTCCTCATCCAAGATGGATTCTTCGGACGAGAACCCCCCAGGCTTGCTATCTTGCGGTTGCGCTTGAACCTTTTCTAGTCGAAATTCTCACTTGCCTCGTCGTCTAGAGCCATGTTCTCCAGCCACGCAACTAATGCCTCGATCAGCTCTTGCCAAATTTTCTTCCGCCAGCACCGAATCGACCGATTCTCTTCAACAGAACGATCGCCCATGTCGTTCAGGTAGTGGAAATGACTTGGAAGAACTATAGGTTATGCCAGTACTCTTTCGGCAGATTAATCAACAAGTCTGTACCAATAGTGTAGAAGTCTCTACCGTCGTGTGGTCGCTTGACATGATATTCGTTGACTGAACCAGGAAGGCTGGCGACCCATGAGGAACGATCGAATGGCTTAGATAGCAGCAGCTTGATGATTTGGTAGGCGACGACCAGACAGGAAATCTCTGTGGTGTTATAACTTGGGGCGGCGGGACATGACCTCGGAATAGTGTGCTTGCCCGTTGACTGCTGGTGACAGGTATGGGTGTGGATTGTCAATGGTCCTTCGTGAAATAACAGATCTTCCCTTCTACACTCCTGCCAATTGGCATAAACGGCAGCGGGGGATCCGTTACCTGACTAGGACATTTACCAGCTGGCTGCCTGTGTCCGGAGGATCCTGTGGATAGGCTGCTGTTATAAGAGAGTCAAGTAGCACGGCAAGCCCGATAATGGAGGGCTGTTCGTGCCAATTGGCACGAACGGCAACGGGGGATCCGTTACCTGACTAGGACACTTACCAGCTGGCTGCCTGTGTCCTGTAGATAGGCTGCTGTTATAAGAAGGTGAAGTAGCACGGCATGCCCGATAATGGAGGGCTGTTCGTGCCAATTGGCGTAGTAATGTTGTGTTATCGATAGCAGGTAGCAAGAGGCTGATGGTGAAAGCCGGTTGGCATGGAATGGGAAGGTTTGTAGCCGTACAGCTACCGCGGGTGAGGCCGGAAAAACAATCGCCTTAGAATTATCCGGAGCAGTCTGCTTGGGCTATAAATGTCTCTTTAACACTCCCTCACCCTCCATCCACTTTGTCTCCTTCGCCATCTCACTTTCATCATCCTGCTCCTCGCTGCCTGCTACACGGAACGAGATTGCCATCCACGACAAATTGTCGTCCGCAACAAATTGTCGTCCACAACAAATTATCGTCCACAACAAATTATCATCCACGACAAATTGTCATCCACGACAAATTGTTGTCCACGACAAATTGTTGTCCACGACAAATTGTTAGCCATAACAGAAACCCCACCCGTACTGCCAATTGGCACGAACGCCCTTCGACCAAGACACCAACCTCTACCGGCTCTATCACCAAGTCCACCATCACGGCTCTCCGACACTAGTCTTGATCACCTTCCATACACAAACTCAACAGACAGCAGTTGTCTCCAGCTCGTAAATGCAGAGAGGAGGTCATACTGGACGATAAACAGACGGTCTGCGCAAGAAGAACAAGATGTCGCCGCCCGATGTCGCCCGCCAGCCGCGTGCTCAAGCTATGGCCGATAGCTTTGACTTCGATCGAGATGTCCTTCAGAACGCAGATATCTTCCGGAGACCAACGGATATGCCGATGGATATAGATGAACAGCTACATTTGAGTCGCACGGACAAGTTAACAGCGGTGAAGCGCGCATGCTTCGAGTGCAGAGGCACGAAATACCTGACGGCCGTCTACGACGAACTCGACAAGTTCTACGACACCGAGCCCACTGAGGGACATCTATCCGATGGCAACTATATCAAAGACCTCAAGCTTACGCTGGAGAACTTGTTGGATGGCCCGGAGTCACTGGACGACAAATTGGACGACAAGGCCAAGTTCGCGCTGCGCGTACGCATCCTAACCTCACGATACGTGGAAAAGCATCTCTGGGTGGACGAGCGTGTTGGCGGAGACTTGGCAATGATGTACCTAGGGCACTTGATGAGCAGCCCGCAAGGCGACAAGAGATGTTGCCGGTGTGAGCACACAACCTGAAGAGTACGTTGCTCTGAGGATGGAGTATGCGGTGTTTTCTCTCACGTACACGGGATGCGAGACGACGTCGGTGGTTAGGCTATTCATAGCTTGATAGATGTTCTCTCATCCGACATCTGCTCGGCTGATCTCGCACAATTCACCAATTGCGTTGCGAATTTGACGAACCAACTGCTATGTGGATAATGGGACATGTGAACTGTATGCTGCTGGCGCCTTAAGTGATGCCGGCCGGGGAAAAGGCCATGATGGTCTTCGGTGTTCTAACACGGCGAAATTCAGTGGCCAGTGTCATGGCCTTCCACGGTGTTCGGTTGACCAGCGCATCGTATGAAGGAAGCGCGGCTTACATCGTCAGTTCGGCGAGAGACCGTCAACTACATGCGAAAGCGAAGAGACTTTCACCATGTCTTTGTCTTTCCCTCCATCTGCTCTCCCCCCTTCCTTCCCCCTTCCCATTTGCCCACCGGTACCAGCGCCTGATCAGATGACAACGAGGGATCGCAGTACTCACCTATGATTGATGCCAATGTACTCACTTCTTGCGCTCTGTTATTAGACCTCGCATTCCGCCTTCCCCGAATCCCCTCACCCGCCATGCGACCGAGCAGTGATGAGGTTGCGAAGACGCAGTCTCAAAGGGGGGCCGGTTCCGGATCGCCGATCACTGCGTCTGGACCCTTGAAGGACTTCACTATCATGCGGACTTGTCAATCGATGTGATCTGTCAATCGATGAATCGCATTAACACAGCAAGATGCAAGCCAAAAGCGACGCCCTTCATTCGTTTCACGTGTTGTTGATCATCATATTTGAACGCCGGGGCTGACGTGTAGATAGACTTCCAGCCAATACGGGAATCGGGCAGCGTTCAGCCACTGAACTGGACCGTGCTCGTAAGCCTCCGGAGACCGCGTGTACCGCAGTACCTAAAGCTGCGCTGGTCCAATCCGCGAGGAGAGACGGGGGCGGACGGCTCATTAACGGACCCCACTAGTGCCACCTTGATACGGGCCTCATCAAATGAGCGAGGCGAGAACGATTCAGTCTCTGGGCAGCGGGCATTTAAAGGGGCTCCCTCATTCATACTTCTTCATACCAAAAGAGACAGCACCCATACCCATTTTACGATTGAACGGCCGGCAAAAAACAGCAAGATGCATGAGATGGAAGAGAACGCATGGCCGTCCACGGCACCGGTAGACGCCAACGCCGGAGAAGGGGTCGATACGGACGACTATGGCGAGACGCTGGGCTTCCTGCGATGCTTCGATACCGTCTTTGTGGTGGACGACTCCGAAGCCATGGCACCGTACTGGAACGACGTGAAGGCTCTGCTGGAGCGGATCACGCCCATCACCGCCAAGTATGACCCCAACGGGATTGACATCTTCTTCCTGAACCACCGGCCCAAAGGCCTCCTCTCGGGGATGAGCTTCCGCCGGTCGGGCTACCGCAACATCGGAGGCTACGGCAATCAGGATGCCGACGACCAGTCCAAGGACAAGCACACCGTCCACGGCATCTTCAATCGCGTGAAGCCGTCGGGCAAGTGCAATCTCGGCGCCCGCCTGACCAAGATCCTCGACTGGTACGTTGGGAAGCTCAAGGCGGAGCAGGAGGATGCGGCCTTGAACCTGATCGTCATCACGGCGGGTCATTTCAGCGACGACATCAAGACTCCACTGATCAATGTGGCCAAGCAACTGGACCAGATGGACGTGCCGGAACATCAAGTCGGCATCCAGCTCTTCCAGATCGGTCAGCCATCCCCAGAGGTTCAGCAGACGTTCCAATACCTTGACGACGAACTGCACATCGAGGCCCGGACGAGGGACATCGTGGATACGACGACCTGGACAGGACAGCCTGGATCGCTGTCTAGCGACGACCTTCTGAAGGTCGTTCTTGGCGCCGTGGTCAAGAAGCTGGATGAGAAGAAGGGAGCTCTGGACTTGAACAATGCGCCCATGAGGCGGTCGGACAGAGATTGAGGGGTTCCGCCGTAACGATTTCGCACAGGTTCTATGCGACCCTCCCAAGCACGTGATCTGGGCCGTCTGGCAAATTGATCTCTCAAAACGACGTCCCTCTTCGGCACTGGCATTTCTACTCGTGCTTTTCCGTGGGTTTTGGGGATAGTGCATGGGCTGATGAGAGTTGGACCGACACCTTCATCGGCAAGACATCTCCTCAACACGCGATTCGAGCTGCTGCCCATCCTCCCCTCACAGCCCACGAGATCTCAAATTGGCTTCTGGAGTTGGCTGTATGTATCTAGAATACGTAGTCGGGCAGTTTAGCCATCTCCAGTGGTCCTTGGGAGGCTCGAGACGCTGCAACATGGTGTTCTCCCGCGACGCCGAACTCCGTCAATCTATCAATCCACCAACCATGTCCAAGTTTCCTTACACGGGTAGCGCATCCAAGCAAAGGTTCGGTGCCACCGCTCCGCTCCGACAGTGCGCCGATGATAGACTACAATGTACGTCTGCCTGCTGCTAATCTACGTACTTAGGTATCCGTGTGATTGAGGACTGCTGCTCGCATCCGATGGCTTCACGAGAAGGCTTCCCCGAACCAAGGATAGCCTAGAGAAAGAACGATCTGGTAGCACTGGGGTATAGGACGATAGCGACATACGAAACAAGTTCTGTTTCCAGTATCCCCGAGGCCAAGGTATTCTACTGGGTTTCAAAAGCTGGGCACGATCGGACTGGACTCGAATGCAGGAGGATCCTGATCCAGAAAACAGAGAATGGTACGACGGATGAATCGTCCTCGTGCGTTCAGAGTGCCGTATATGAAAAGATCTCCCGAATCCCGACCAGAGCCACATCCACCCCCGGGGTAGTAGCGAGGAGAAGACCAGAGACCATCCCCGGCGAGGACGTTGACATGATCCAACCGCGTGATGGGTGATAGGGGCCCGAATGGCCGGTGGGCATGAGGAACATGGGTACCAAAGTGAGAAACAGCCCACCCAGCATGGCGCATCTGGTGTCAAGCACCCCGTCACAACCACATATTCTGACATACAAAGTCATGACGATGACAAGAATGATCACTACGATCATCCTCTGTATGGTGGCAAGGGACCCATTGCACACGTGGACAGCGACAACGACGATGATGAGGCGTACGAGAACGGTCAAGAGGATGATGACGATGCTCACGATGCAGACGACAAGCTTGTTCTAGGCAACCCTGGCGAGGAGGATGCAGGACAGAGTCTGCCAAACATTCCTCGGTCTGCTGTCAGTGGAGAGCCTAGCCTGTCACGAACTGGTAAACGCAAAGCGGAGGCCACATTGGACTCCGAACAGATGGCTGTGCGCAAGTACACGAAGAGACGCCCCCCCGCCCGACGCTCCCCGCCAACCGCTCGCTCGAACTATGGCCGACAGCCTGGACGTTGACCTAAATGTTCGGAATGCACGTAGCTTCCAAGGTGAAGGAGTGACGACTGGAAAGGGACGGTCAAGTCGCACGGACAAGCTCACCGCAGTGAAGCGCGCATACTTCGAGTGTCATGGCACAAAATACCTGTCGGGCGTGTGCACTGGCCTTGAAGAAGTATGCGCCCGGCCTGCGACTCGCCTTACGTGTAGCGGTTGGGATAATTACTACTTAGATAATTATCCCACTGCTTTATTAAGCCATGGGATAATCAAGTCTTGGAATGATTATCCTATAGGCTGATTATGATGGGATCATCGCTAGCGACATGATTATCTCACGGTGGATTTTAGCAGACACATTGGTTGGAGAGCGTACACTTTTGCGTTGTGAGTGTATGACGAGCTCGACAAGTTCTTCGACACCGAGCCCGTTAACGGAAGCATCGCATGTGGAAATTATTTCAGACACTTGCGAAATGATGTGGACGATATCCTGGAGAATGGTACGGAATCTCTAGATAATGAGGCCTTAGTGGCGCTGCGTACTCGCGTCCTTGTCGCACGATACGTGGACAGCACCATCTCGATGAACTCGAGAATTGGTGGAGACTTGGGAATGGCGTTCTTGGGGCACTTGACGAGCGGCCCGCGAGGCGACAAGAAGGAGGGAGAGTGCCTGCATTGCTTCCCGCGTCAACCATGAGATTTTTTCTCTCACACTTGATAAGCGCCCCGCGAGGTGACAAGAAGGAGGGAGAGTGACTGCATTGCTCCAAGGGGGAAACATGAGATGTTGTTTCTCACACACACGGGATGCTAGACAATGTCCGTTGTTAGGCTACCGTATTCATAGCTTGAATGAGGTTCTGTCCTCCAATACGTAACAAGAGCATATGGCACTGCTGAGTTGACTGCTACACTGCAGAGTGAACCACAACCTGCCAAGATGAAGCCATGACGTGACAGCATTTCATGAGGAGGAAGTGCATACTGTTGACAGTTCGTCTCGCTTGAGGTGCACGCGATCAGCAGCGGTACCAAGACCGAAGGATCGCCCAAGTACTCTGGCCAGTCTTGCAAAGCATCACAGCGGGCCACACAACCTGAGTCCATCGTTCTACGGTCACTGCGGGGTACGGATCGTCGCGATCGGGAGAGATCCGCAGCCTGGGTATGTCTCTCGTCAGTAGCAGCCGCATTGTACATGTGGAGGGGGGCAAGGAGGTGATGTTAGATAGATATGAAAAGCGCTGGTGGTAAGAGCAAGATCTGGTACAGCGTGATCGTTTGCTCTTCAATGCAGACATCTCGGTACGCCCGCAAGCTCCATAACCAAGGAAGCTAACCCGCAATCGACCTGCACTCCCTCCGAGTCCCTCGATCCTAGGGCACCCCGAGGCCCTACGTGCAGATTCGGGAAGGGATACCCCTGGGCACTGACAATCGGCTTGAGGGAGAGCAACAGCAGCAGATCTGAACACCAGCGGCCTGAGCGTCCCTTCTAGCTCACAACTGGCGATCGCGGGGAGATAGAAAGAGCTCTGGTCGGGAGTGAACATTCAACAGCATCGATTTCTTGTCAGTCTTCATTGATACCGGTAGGCAAGACCACAGACGATGCTTACGAGGATGTTCATGGAGATCGGGTCACCGTTGGCTTTTCGGCTAATACCGAAGAGTTCGACGCCGGCTTCGTACTACTAACGGTCTGACATGGCATGGAATTCGGAGCACCGCGCGCTGTGTGCTCGCGACGGCTGCGCTACCACTGCCCTCACCGCCGGCGTGGTGCCCCGATGCCCTCTTCAATCCGGATCTGAGCCCAATCTCCCTGTAACTCATTCTACTCGGCCTGTTTGACAGCGACCACCCAACGGCTGTATCCTTGCGACAGTGCCTCGGCATTGTGTTGATTACCAGCGGGGCGGCGATTGCATAACTTGTGAAGATAAGGTTCGGTCATCAGCGACCCAGACAACCAAAGAACCGACAACGATGATACCGGTCGCTGGGCCGAGTTACGGGGCACGAGCCGCATTACCGGGGGTGACTCTATTTCAACTTCCTTGATATCGGCTTCGGTGACGTCGGAGGACTCCTCCACGAAGCGTCTGGAACAGGACACCTGCGGTATTAATGTAGTCGTACCGGTATGTTGGTGAATATGAACCGAGATCACGGTACGATAATCCAAACGCCATCCCCGCCGACCTGGCTGGCTACGGTACCCAAATCAGTATTGTGCGAGTGCAATTATCAAAAGTATTGCCGCGAGACACGCAGCGCCGATCGTTGTGGCCGTGGTCAACTTGACCTGATCTTGACGCTTATTCCTGTTGTAGACAAGCCGTCGCCGGCCGCAGCCAAAAATAAAACACATCAAATAACACGTGGGGGTCTCAGACTCTCAGGGGCCCCGTCTCAGCGCTGGCAGACTGGCAGACTGGCTTTTACTGGCTGGCTGCACTGCCCGGTACAGGCCGGTGCAGGCCGGTGCGCGCGATTTGCATGTCTTGAAATCCTGGGGGCCTGGCAGGCCAGCCAGGGCACAGCTTGCTGGCGCGTAGCTCGGATCACCGTCTGCAATGCGCCGCGACGAGGTTCCCGTGTGCCACCACGGCACCACCGCAGCTTCGAACACCCCGTATGCGAGTCCCCCGAACGCCCCTGAACGCCAGGTTGGTGGCTGACTGACGAATACAGCTGCAGCTGTCGTCTCCCGTCGAAATTGGGACTGACAATCAGCTTACACCTCATTTCTCGTCTGCCGTGCTTTCGTGCCAGGCCGCAGGGTGGCAGTTCAGGCGACCGGGGTGATGGAGCTGGAGCTCTGGCCAGGCACTCCTGACTCGCTTGCTCGCTGTCGGGCCCGTCGGGGGGTCCCTGTAGTGCGTGCCGACGTGGCGGCTCTCCCGCCAGCTCGCGCATAGCATCTGGCGCGTCTGGCTACTGGTAGCTTCTGCTTGCTCTGGTAGCTGAGCTCTCTGCTCTGTCGCGCCAGGTATGTCCAGCACGCTGCCAAGGAGACGACGGCAGCAGTGCCAAGGTCACCATGCGTTCCAGGTGTTCCTTGAACCACTGCCACATTCCCACTTCCCACTTCCCACTTCATGTAGGGCTCCGATGCCTGTCAACCTGTCTGCCCGTTCACAACAGTACAAACGTGACAGTGTACGTCCAGACCGAACCATTCTCGTACCAGATCGAGTCTTGAAAGGTGACTGGATGTTACAGATGCTGGTGACGTTCGTACTCGGTTAAATTCAAGAATGAAGCTGTCATAAGCTCAGGAAACCAGGTCACGCGCTGCTTTCGACTGTGGCTAGTGACGACACTATCGGGCCCGGCCAGTGTGTGTGGTCAAGGTGGTGGTGTGGCTGTGTGCGCTTCATCATCCCGTCCCCGGGTCTGAGGTGAGGAGGTGAGGAGGTGAGGTGATTCCATTTCGCTCGGGTGCAGCGCGTTGGTCACTCCCTGCCTCCATCTCACGGTGAGGATTTCCGAACTTGAATGTCCGTTACCTAATGGACCCATCCATCGTGCCCGGATCTTCCGGCCCACCGATCCTGTTGGCTTCGCGCGGTGCTGAGACGAGCTCGTATTAGGAGCGAATTATCCACCCCGTGGTCGGGCCCTCTCATGCTAGAGCGGGCTAAGCTGGCTGGCTGCTCAGCATGAGGTTTCACCACCGCGGGCATCATGGGTTTTCTGCTGTTCGATGGCTTTTCTAGCGCTGCTGACCCTGTTTGTTTCTACCTGCGGCGTCCGAGATGCACCAGCTCTGACCAGTCCTGCCAGTCCTGCCAGTCCCTGCAGAGGGCCAGAGGCCGAACGGCTGGGCTGACATGTCTAACCCCATCCTCCTAATGCAGCTGGTTCGCTGCTTTCTTCTTTTTGGGGGTTGCCTGCTTATGTGTGTACATCTCACCGGCCGAAACTGGTTTTATTCATCCACTGCTTGCTTTGTTCTCCTTTTCTCAACGCTTGCTCTGCTCCTCCGTCCCCGATCTTTTCTTCTCTTGCTGGCATACATAGCTACTGGTGACGAAGGCTGCCGACCGGTACTTGTCTGCTTGTATCCCTCCGCCAACTCCAAAGCTATCCACATGAGCCGCATACCTTCAAGTGAGCTATCATCATCTACGTAGGAGCACACCATGGACTCCTCCGGTGACGGCCGAGTCTACTCGAAGGGGTTTGAGTTGCGAGATGTCCCTTTATCGAGTGTAAGTCTGCTCTGTCCACACACTGCCTTCGCCGTGGACCACGATCAGGGAGTTCGGTCTGCTCATTCTCGCAGGAACATCTCGCAAGCCGGAATTCATGGGAGGACACACCTGCGCAGTCCCCCGCGCCGCACTCGGCTGCCAGCGGCGGTTTCGACCGAACATCAACACATTACCCGCTCACTTCTCCGTCTACCTACAGCTTGGCCAACTCGACACACCAGGGCTTCTATTCGCTGCCGGTAGACTCCGTCGTGACCGATGGCTCGGACGAATTTGATCGCCGTAGCTTTGCGCCCAGCTTCAACGAGGAAGCTCGCTTCAGTGTAGGCCCCGGTTCTGCCCTCGACTTCTCCTCCGGCGGTGCGCCCATATCCAACACAACCGACCTCAAGCGCCGGCCTACCCGCAAGGTCGGCCTGCACCAAGGTCGGCAGGGCGCCGTCCTCAGTACCGAATACCCGGTTCCCTCCGCCATTCGCAATGCGACCCAGGAAAGATACCGCCACCTCGAGGAATTCTCGAAAATGCGATATACCATGGCTACTTGCGACCCCAACGATTTTACCCTCAGCAACGGATATGACTTGCGACAGCGTATGTGCAACCGGCATACCGAGCTCCTGATTGCCGTCACCTATTACAATGAGGACAAGGTGCTTTTCGCCCGTACCATGCACGGCGTGATGCAAAATATCCGGAGTATCTGCAACCTCAAGAAATCCACGTTCTGGAATAAGAACGGTGCACCGTGGGAGAAGATCGTGGTATGTCTAGTGTTCGATGGTGCAGAGAAGGCCGACAAGAACGTGCTGGACGTGCTCGCCACCCTGGGTGTGTACCAGGACGACGTTATCAAGAACAAGGACAAGGTCGGCGGCAAGGACACGACGGCACACATCTTCGAGTTCACGACACAGCTCTCGGTCACACCCAACCAGCAGCTGGTGCGGCCCACCGCCGATCCCAACGATTCCAAGAACCTGCCGCCGGCGCAGTTGCTATTCTGCCTCAAGGCCAAGAACAGCAAGAAGATCAACTCCCATCGCTGGCTGTTCAACGCCTTCGGTCGCATTTTGAACCCCGAAGTCGTCATCCTGATCGACGCCGGAACGAAGCCCAGTCCGCAGGCGCTGCTTTCGCTCTGGGAGGGATTTTACAACGACAAGAACCTCGGCGGCGCTTGTGGTGAAATCCACGCCATGCTTGGTGAGTACGCTAGTTGAGACAGCCGTCGCGAGTCAGCGCCCGGCCGTTTCATACCCCATGTCTCAGATAACGGACATTAGGCTGACGTGACTCAACTAGGCGAGCGCGGGAAGAAGCTACTAAACCCTATCGTGGCAGTCCAGAATTTCGAGTATAAGATTTCCAACGTGTTGGACAAGCCGCTGGAAAGTGCATTCGGATACGTCACCGTCCTCCCGGGCGCCTTTTCGGCGTATCGCTTCCGGGCTGTGATGGGGCGACCGTTGGAGCAGTACTTCCATGGTGACCACACGTTATCGAAGATCTTGGGAAAGAAGGGCATCGACAACATGAATATCTTCAAGAAAAACATGTTCCTTGCCGAGGACCGCATTCTCTGCTTCGAAGTCGTCGCGAAACGAGGCCAGAAGTGGCACTTGTCTTACATCAAGGCAGCCAAGGGCGAAACCGACGTTCCGGAGGGTTGCCCCGAATTCTTGGGCCAAAGACGACGATGGTTGAACGGCTCCTTCGCAGCTGGTCTATACTCGCTAATCCATTTCGGGCGTATTTATGCGTCGGGGCATGGGCCGATACGGATGTTTTTCCTGCATATTCAGCTCTTCTACACGTTTGCGAACATGTTCTTCGCCTGGTTCTCGCTGGCGTCGTACTGGCTCACCACCAAGGTCATCATGGACCTGGTCGGCACCCCGGTGCCCGAAACCAACTACCATGGCTGGCCGTTTGGCGACACGGCCACTCCCATCATTAACCACGCGCTGCAGTACATTTACGAGATCTTTATCGTGGCGCAGTTCGTGCTCGCGCTCGGTAACCGTCCCAAGGGGTCCAGGACGTCGTACGTGGTCTCTTTCGCCGTCTTCAGTATCATCCAAGCCTACATCATCGTGCTGTCCTTCTACCTCGTGTACCGGGCGCTGCGCCAGCCGCTCGGTGACTCCATCGACACAAGCAGCGCCGAGGCCTTCTTCAACAGCATGTTCGGTGATGGCGTCGCCGGTGTCATCCTGCTCGCCATCATCACGATCTACGGGCTGAACTACGTGGCCTCGTTCCTGTACCTGGATCCGTGGCACATGTTCCACAGCTTCCCGCAGTACATGTGTCTCGCCTCGTCCTACATCAACATCCTCATGGTGTATGCCTTCAACAACTGGCATGATGTGTCCTGGGGCACCAAGGGCTCGACCGATAAGGGCATCTCGCACGACGTCAAGATCAAGCAGGACAAGGAGAACGGCGCCTACGTGGAGGAGGAGGTCCGAGAGCAGAAGAACATTGATGACGAGTTCAAGGAGACGGTGTTCCGTGCTCTCGCACCCTTCGAGGAAGTTGTCGAGGAAGAGAAGCCCGATCCCGAGGATTCCTACAAGAGTTTCCGCACGAGGCTGGTCATTTCGTGGATTGTGACGAACCTGGTGTTGATCGAGGGTATCACCACTAACAACTTCGCCTTTCTCGGTGTGGAGGTAAGTACAGCTTTCCTAGATTCGACACATGCATGTACCGCGGAATACTGACATATCCATCTATAGGACGCTTCCAAGGACCGAACACCAGAATACTTCCGTTGGCTCCTGTATTCTACCGCCTTTCTTTCCACCATCCGGTTCCTGGGTTTCCTTTACTACATCAGCCTGACTTGGATGCGGGCGATCTGGGCCAGGAGGTAGGGCAGACGGCCCCTTTCTTTCGGTGTCTCGGCGAGGCTGGACTGTACGGTATGGGATTGTACAGCATATCCCTCGGCGTCCCCAGTGCGCATGGCGCTTGGGATGGACGTCCTGGTGTCCTGGGCTTGGAAAAAGGCGTTCACTGGTACGGCATAGACATTGGCATGTTACATTGCAGGACTGAGCAAGTACGCAAAAGCACTGGAGCTGATCCCGTCGACAGCCGGTTGTAATGAGGCATGATAGGCGTCCGTGCTTGGGACTCTCCTTAACTGAGGTTAGTCCTGCCTACAAGTAACTACGATAAAGCATAATGACTATTGTTTTCCCCTGAGTCCACAGTATCAACGTACCTACCGCTTGATTGAGTCTGGTTCCGATGAGTCTTACTCATAACCTGGAATAGTCAGTTGCCAGGTTGCCATCATCGCCGCGATGATGGCATGATGGCCGATGGTCAGCCCAAAGAACCGCACGGGCTTGCTCACAGGTTGACAGGGTTGAAGACCCACGATTCAAGATTGCCGGTACCCATTCGATGGAAGTAAGGTACGGGGCGCATGATGACGACAACGCTACGTTGGCCAAGAGAATCCCCCCTTTCTGGAAGTTCTCGACCTCCAACGACCTGCCTTGCCTGCCTCATTCCTGACCAAATCCTTGGGACGCCAAGCTCTGTTTCCTTTGGCATCTTGGTATTATACGGTGGGGCCCGGCTCGGAGACTTCTTCCTGCTCCCAATCCATGCGCGGATTGCACCGGCTTACCGGCCTCTGCACCGGCGTCTTCCTCCGTGGTCAATTCATTCTCGGCTTCACATTGATCTACCACGGACAGGAGAGCCCCAGAGTCTCCGGTCTCCGCGACTGAGGGGGCCATCCAACCCCAAGGTACCGTGACGGGCCAGCAACCACGTCGCGCACCTGTCGTCGGCAAGTCTGCCTCCAACCTTGTGTTTTGGTCACGCCCATATGTATTACTATGGTAGTCGTATTGCAAAGTTGTGATCCAAGAGAAGCAACAGCGCTCCCGGAGAAGCCCCGAGTTGATGGCTATCCATGGTATGCGTACAAGAGGCAGTTCTTGGTTGGAATCTGTATTGAATCTCGGCCGTATGCCATCGCCTACTCCTCGCCCATATCCCGTTGGATGGATCTTGTCAAAAGCCCTCTACCATTGCAGCGTCCGTCCAAGGTCTTTCACAGCACAGTGGTGAAGACGCGATAGGTAAGATCAGTTCGCTTAGTGGAATTCCCATGTTACTACCTACGCATGATGGAAGTATCGAACGGAGGGACTTTCTTACAATGCAAACACCAGACGTGTTATCACAGCCGCAGTTGGGATAGCAGTTGGCGCGGACAGGAGGTACGCATCCCTGACAGAAACAACTACTGCCATTCGGACAACCACAGTTGGGGAAGCACGCGCAAGGTGCGTCCCTGCGCTCCAGTTTGTTCAAGACGTCCTTCGCTGCCTCGCTGGGCGACATGGGCTTGGCAATCGCGCCTATGATCAGAACGCCCAGTGCAGCAGTTGAGAGACGCATGTTGATAATGATGGAAGCGATCGAAGTTTTTTGACTAGGGTTTGGAGGGAAGCTTGGTGGTGCTGAATGCCCAAGACTCTGATGACTTTCAAAGGCAAGACTCAGCTCGGTTTATATACCCGGACATCGCTTCCAGCCCCCGTGTACTCGTAGGCAACTTCATGTTCGGATACGGCCTTCTGCTTTCATCATGACTTCGAAGTGTCGTGGGCTTGCATGATACTATTGTATGCAAGCGCTCATATGATCTAGCTAAGTGGCACACGATCGTTGTACAAGACTATTCGGGGCTTACGTCCCATAAGCGATCTGTTGGTCCATGAGTTATACTGAGGGACGCCGACTTGATGTTTTTACTCAAGACCGCACTTGGTCCAGACTTGAGAGTATGAACGCCGTGGCTTTCGCACTGGTGGTTGTTCCTAGCGCAGAAAGCAATTCCCTCGGTGAGATTGTGGCTGACCAAGTGACCAGGCATGGAGGGCGAAGAGGCTTTCATTATCACGGCTTGGTTCGAGCACCTACCCGACGTGTGGAGGGCAGGCATGGAGGACAGGCAGCTTCTTGACTGTTATCCGATGGCACAGCATGCCTACAGCCCCGTGTAGATCACTGCAATAGGTCTATGTCTTCGTTCTCTTTAATCTTGCTGAGTGTCGCAGGGAGTAACGTCTCCGATAGTTGTACGCTCCCTGTTTGAGATATCATCTGCCAACAACCATTTCACCTCCCACGTTGACTTTCTAATGGGAAAGCTTCAAATAGCGAAACGAATAGGTACTGTGACAACTCACACTTTGGACGGTCTCCCTAACCATCTTGTTGGAAAGTGGTGTGGCTGTCTAGACACTGAGAATGGATGTTGATCTGGCTGCATGACCGGGTCGCGCACCGACCATGGTGGCTTATATTGATGCCGAATATGGTCAGCCGCATCCCGCCAGCTCTTTTCACCGGTCTTCGTGGTGGAAGTTGGCAAATAGATGGCCTACCTGACTAGCAGGTAGAGCGAGAGTCGGCTTAAGCCTTGGTGACACCTCGAGTGGGTGTAAGGCTTCTTGGGGTTGATTGGACGACTCAGACCGTAAAGGCTGTCTGTATTACCCGATTCACAAGAGATTATATGTCAATTACTCGGCAGTATCCTGCTCAAAGATCCAGAGTAGTCTCTTGCTGCCTTACTTGTGTAGCACTGTTACTGTCTGGCTTGGTGTCATACGGGGACACACCTACAGCCAACAGATTGGGGGCCATACCAGGCTCTACAGAGCCAAGGCCCAACAGACCACCAACAGCCTATTGATATATGGGACGCGCTGCAAGCAGCGAAGCGAGGAACGAACCCACATTCCATAGCCGCCGACGAGGCCGAAGGCCGTCGGGAATGGAGGCATATTCGTGTATAAATAGAGGGTGCTTTCCCACACAGAATGGACAGAAGGGGCAGCAACCCATAGAAGACCATAGTCAATTATTGGTTGATCAGAGCCACAGCTCCAAGCCGTATTCCCCTTGTCACACTTGGTCCATCAGTTGCCTCAATCCTCCTTCCTTCCCCGTCACATGATAAAACTGCAGTGGTGACTCTTCAGAACTCACTGCCACAGGACCTTTGACTTCACTTGCTGTGTGCCTAGTGTAAATAGGTTGATCATCACCCCTCAACTGGATTTAGTCCTTGTTCGTATTGGACTTGCAGTCTGATCTGACCTCCGGCTTCCGATCACCCCGAAAAGGTCCGCACGCTTAACGACCCGACACACACTCATGCTCCGAGGGAATGAATGAGGCAGCCTTTCCCATTCTGCATTCCACGGTCTTTCCACCAGATATGTGCCGTTGGAACTTGATGTCGAATGTGGAGAAGCGAGTGCTTGCCTGAAGCTTCTCAGACCCAACCGTCCATACCTCACCACCGCCGGTGACTTCCAGTAGGGAGATGATTTGGTTCGATTCTATCGATGGCGGTCTATAATCTCATTCATGCTGGCCACCAAATAAGCTAGCTAGTACTTGGCCTTTGAGCTGCCTGCAACGGGCTGGGTGGGCGGGCCAGGTTCAGCAGTCCCGGTGGACATTCTCATGACCATCTTCTCCATGCAGCTCTTGTCGTCACTGTGACAAGGACCGGTTCCAACCAAGCACTGAGCTTGAGCCTAGACTACGGCAAGTAAACAGACACATTGCAGATAAGATGACGTAGGATCATCTGGTGGAGTCAACGCTCCCCGTCTCCAAGGGAAGTTCAACCCACCAATTATTTAGACTCGCCAGAGCCTTATTTTCATTGTTCCTGTCCAAGCCTCGGATGTGCGCTTTGTACTTCCAAGTCACGTAGGCTTCCATTCAAAACTGGTTCTGCGAGCTCCTTGTCTACTTGAGAGTGAAAGAACTCCGTTTATGATAGTCTCCTTGCCATTTAGTCCCTCGGGACACTTCCCACCATGGTGTTGTTCGTGCTGTGCCTTCGGCACGGTACCGGCTTGAAGGTGTCATATAACCGTCTGAAGTGTCTCCAATTTGAGGGAAAATGCTTCTAGATGCTCTGTATCCCTGTCCTGAGTACTGGGGACATCTATCTGCCATGCCCTGGAGTTCGAGAAGAGCCTGGAGATGTCAAAGGGCACCGATGGACAACGATAAGTTTGAAGGACCTGGATTGCCTTGGGCAAGGACTTACCTACTCTAAGCCAGACAGAACTCCGAACTTAACCCTCGCCGTCAGTGGTCAGTCGGTGTTCGATTCAGTACAACGATATTCCAAGGTCTTTGCGTAACCTTCGGCCATGCCATCTAGACTGTTTAAGAACAGGCCCCATCACAGAAAGATGCAGCTTGCAGACAAAGCCGCTGTTAGCTCATCCCTCCATAACAATCTGTCATTCCTAACAACCGTACAGTTTAATAATAATCCGGCAGTGGCATGGCAAGCCTTCTGTTCGGTAACAACGCTGCATTTTCGTCACGGGTCAATCATTCTCCCCGACTTCGTTCAATCCCAATGCCTATAAATATCGCCATGACATCACGTTCAAATCAGGACTTGAAGACGTGAAAACATCAATCTGGACAAGTAGAATCAGTCGGGACACCGTACTGACTCTTGCACCTGAACAGCAACCATCGGACTGCCTTCCTCGCCGTTGTATGAGCTACGACCTGTCTTTGAAGACTTTGCTCGCCATGTTTTTCGCCGAGATGTTCCGGGGTGACAATCGCCTTTTCTTGTCGCTCTTCATATTTCGGTACTTGCGGCTGGTTATCAACATCGTCGGATACTTCCTCTACAGGCCGACTCCGGTTTCGAAGGAACCCAAGTATTCGCCAGCGGACTGTACGATTGTTATCCCAACAGTTGAACCCGAGGGACCCGACTTCACAGAATGTTGTCACAGCGTTCTGAGTAATCGACCTGGCGCCCTCTTGATCGTCACCGTTACTGACGCCAAACTGCAGATCGCCGAGAGGACCGTCAACCCCATGCGGGCTGAGTTTCCCGCGACGACGATCTCAGTGACCCAGATCTCGATCGCGAACAAGCGCCATCAAGTGGCTGCGGGTATGCGACTCGTGAAGACCGCCTTCGCGGTGCTGGTGGACGATCACGTGTTCTGGCCTTCGTTGAACTTCCTTCCCACGATCCTGGCTCCTTTCGAGAACGACAGGGTCGGGGTGGTTGGTACGAACAAGCGGGTCAGACGTCAACCAACCGGTCTGAACATCCACTCGTTCTTCAACTTCCTGGGATGTACGTACCTCGACCGCCACAACTTCGAGATCCGGGCCACCAACGCGATCGACGGAGGTGTCTTTGTTGTGAGTGGTCGGACCTCCATCTGGCGCACCCGCATTCTCGCCGATGAGAAGCTTCTCGCCGGTTTCCTCAACGAGCGCTTCTTCTTCGGTCGATACGGGCCCCTGAATGCCGACGACGACAACTTCCTCACCCGCTGGGTGGTGAGAGACGGCTGGGACATCAAGATCCAGTTCAGCGACGATGCTATGATCGAGACCACGCTCGGCGAATACCCCCGTTTCCTGAGTCAGTGTCTGCGCTGGGTGCGCACGACATGGCGATCGAACCCCTGTGCCCTCTTTACGGATCGCACAGTTTGGAGGAGACAGCCCTACAGTGTGTACGCGGTCTATATCTCGTCGCTCATGAACTTCGCCTTGTTCTGGGATGTCGGTCTCATGTATGTGTGTTAGTACCACACTACATTTGGCCACAGCTCTTCCAGCTTGGTATGGCTCGCGATCTGGATCTTTGCAACTAAGATGGTCAAGTTAATTCCCCATTTTATGCTGCACCCGGCCGACGTCTTGCTAATCCCCGGATACCTGGCGTTCGCGTACTTCCACAGCTTGATGAAGCTGTGGGCTCTGTTCACGTTCTACGAGATTGCATGGTCCGGTCGCAACCTCGCCGCTATTCAGAACGCAGATGAAACTGGAAGGGATGTTCAGAGACCTAACAATGTAACGATACCGACCGAGAGCCAACTCATTCGGAATCTGAAGGTCCATGGCGTCAAGATAGCGTAGTTTGGGGTGGAGCCGGGGCGTTGGGGGAGGGGTAGCGAAGTCGGAAGACACGTTTTTCCTTGTGTTTTGCCATTGATGGGATAGTTTCGGCGCTGCTGCTGAGGCAATAGCTAGGATAGTGGGAATATTATGCAGCCGTAACTTATGAAACTTACAAATCAAATGTTTAGCCTGGGTACTTACTTAATGTAGCCTTTTCAGTGAGTTGATTCATGAAACAAGTGATGGAAGCCCTCCCGGGAGAGGCGTATTCCCTGTGAATCACTTCCCCTTTGAATGTGAACGTAATTGAGGCGAATAGAAGACGTTATGCCGCCGACGAAGTGTAGCATCCCTCGGAATAGTCATACGCGGCCGTTGGGCTGTTGTTTCTTCTTGATGAGATGACTATGCAACAGTTCCCTTCACCTGGAAGCGAAGGACTCGGTTATCTATATGAGACACGCCTTTGTCAGCTCTTTCTTCTTCTCGTCAAGGTGTTTGTTGGTTTGGTTGAAAGGTGAAGGTAACATGGCTTCTTTGTCACGCAAAGTCAGAGCTTGATCGGTCATCCCCCTCGGCAGAGTCCATACGAGGGCTCTTGCCATTGTAGTGAGGGTGGATGGGAAGGGTTAGCCTTGGAGGTAGGCCGGGATAACAGATAAGATTGTTGTCCAGCCGCATTAGGCCCCTTTGTTCTACGTGAAGGTCAGACGTTTGAAGTCCATCTGAGCTAGATTCACATAACCCCTGGTGTGAACTCGGGTAGTCCTCGTGAAGTCCACGCCTGCAATTGCGGGAAGGCTATCGAGTTTTCTTTGAGGCCACTCAAAGACCTGCCTTCTTGACGGCCTCCTCGACTTCCCTGTACGCATCGTAGCCGAAAAGCCATGGCTGGGTATCTGGGCATGTCCATCGGCTTGGAAAAGGGGCTTTAAGTTCCTGCCCTAGCTGCGATAGAAACAGTTCGTCTCTAGCCTCTTGTTCTGGTCCATTCACCATGTGAAAGGCTTCGCGCTATCTTGCATCAGTACTTGGTCATCATACAACAAAGGCCACCCACCTGTTTGCGTGTCTCCTTCACAATGGCATCTCCGCGAGCTTTCCTTAGCGTCTGATAGATCTCGAGAACTTGAGGTAACTGGTCGCGGTTCTTGATTGAACCCAGTAAGAGGCCCAGCACTGCACCATCCTCGATAGCTGAGTTGGCTCCCTGAGCTAGATAGGGCAGCATCGCGTGGCACGCGTCCCCCCTCCCAATCGTCAACAGTGGAAGAGATGCGTAGTAGGATGGGTATACTCACACGAAAACGAAGTTCGACTTGTCGTTGACCCAAGAACGGAGCTCGCGGCCTGAACGATCAGCTTTTCGGATGCCTGAGAGGAACCCTCATCTGTGCCAGGTACTTACGATGCATCAACTTCCATTTCTGGACCGAGCCAACAAGACGTAGAAATCGATTCAAGACGGGATCCCAGTCTTCAAACAGAGCCCTCATCTGATCCACCGATGCCTGTTGCCTTCTCACGCCGTCGGGTAGGTCATCAGGTACCAGCAAGACAACATTGTACATCGTGCCGCCACGCACAGAATAGGCCACCACGTGGGATCTGGGGCCAATCCAGAAGCGACAAGCCGGATTGCTCACGAATGCCCGTAACTCTGGATCGTCGATCTCGTCAAGGTTGAGAATGATCCTGTAGGCCAAGTCGCCAGTCGGTGCCGGGAAGTCTTTGATGTCCAAGAAATGATGACGGCAGGTCGACCACAGTCCATCTGCGCCAATAATGATGTCGCCTTTCGCCTTGAAGCCTACCTCGGTCTCGATCTCGGCCACGTCGAAGTCAATGTTCACCACCCGGTGTCCCAGACGTATATCGACTCCCAGCTCTCTTGCTCTCTCCGCCAAAGCTAGATGCAGGTCCACGCGGTGGACGTCAACGAAGGGCGCCCCGTAGAAAGCCCTCATCTTCTTGTGGAAGTCTTCCTCGAGAGCTAACACTTTTCCATCCGAGTATCGGTGCACTGATAATAGCTTAGGCTCCGTGGCGGTCCTCCACATCTCCTCCGATAGTCCCCATTTGCGCAGGAGACGGGAGGCATTGGGAGTTATCTGGAGACCGGCGCCGAACTGACATCGTCAGCATTGCGAAGTACCGGGAAATTGATCCGGGAAGACCAATTGCGAGCCGGCATCTCAGCTCACCTCTTGAAGCTGTTTCGCAGATTCAAAGACCGTGACGGTATGGCCGGACAGCGCAACCGCTATCGCCGCCGCAAGGCCACTAAGCCCGGCTCCGACGACGATGACGTTCAGCGATATTGATGCCGTGGCGTGTTCCTGAAGCCATCAACTTCAATGATCCGAATCCAAAAGGAAACAGAGGATTTACCATGGTCAACGCCGGCGGTAGTGGATATTTCCGCCACTCTCGTCGTGGTCGTCGTCTTGCGACACGCGGTACAATTCGGATGACCGTGCGATGCTGGGTGCCTGTAGCCAAGCTCACCCCGCGGCCGGATCAAAAACCTTGGAACGACGCATCTGGGGTGGAACAATTGCCCGGCCGATATTGAGTTCTGTGGCTGAAGGGAATCATCCGAGACAAGCTGCATACCGCCCAACCGACTCGGGATACATTTTCTTCCACGAATGCGTAAGAAGATTGTCGATCTTGTACTTGGGCGATTCGAAAGCGCCTGTTCCTCCGGTCGCATGTAACATACACAGGAACGTCGGGGTGGCGCAGCATACCTAAACCAGAGGAGAGTACACTTGAAACTCGGGCTCTAAAGGTCAAAGAAAATCTGGTTGACAGCAATACTACGCAGTGTTATTATTCCTCAACGGCGCAGGGTGACGAATTACTTATTTTCTCCGTCTTCCCAGCAGTGTGGGCACGTCGTCAATACGGACATACCTGGAAAGGCAGGTCGAATTGGCCCGAGACTGCTATACGATCACAAGAAACATGTAACGGAAGTCTGGTAGAGCCGAACTTTGTGCATTTGCTCCATGCTTCAGGTACGTTGGCATGTGAACGAGGGAATCAGCAATATGGCCACCGCCGACCCGACCCGACACGCACTCCGGAGGCACAGGTATCGCGGGATTCGACGCTGACAGATCTTCATCGGCACCTCGCGCAATACTACTGTACTGTGAACGGCGACCCTAAAGCCTAAGAGGAAAATAACCCGTAGTGCTACTTACTAGGTTAGCATGGCGGCTCGACGGCGGCTGGACGTCGGCATGATTGCGAGATGGCGGCTAAACGATCACTATTGCTGGGACTTGGACAAACTATTGCTACCCTTGGATGTTTGGAGTGTGCTCGGGCGGCTCATCCATCAAACTAATCCAAAATTGTAGCTCTGTGATCAAGATTGCACATGTCGGGCTTCTTGGGCTCGTCGGGCTTTGATGTTGTTGGACCGACTCATGGCGCCGTCCTTCACGCCAGCTCTCCCCGCAGTCCTCGGGCCTATGAGATAGGGTCGGCTGCTTTGCCGACATCTGACACGAGTCGTTGCGGAAGCGATGCGTGCTTCTATGCATGTGCGTGTGTAGATCACCGACTGGCAACCCCGCCATCACCATACCACGGCATACGTGCTCGAGCATATGGTCATGGTCATGGTCGTGATGGTCTACTGTAGCCGCCACGGCTTGTTGGTCTTCTCACTAGGTTACTCAGGTAATAGTAGTGAGCGTCCCGAACCCAAGGCTGCCGGCGGCAACGGTCACTCATAATAACAGAGAATCGAATGTGGACTGGCTGGAGGTCGGCGAGCATAGCCTCCATAATTGCCCATGGAGCTTTGACCTTTGTATGGCCCTTTGCCTGGTGAACTCCTTTTTGTCGCCTTTTATGATTGGCATAAGCCAGCTCTACCCAAATTGAAAAGCCGGGTTGACGTGATGCTGTACGATCGATCGGATCGGGGGCTTGAGCGGCAGTTTGTTGCCCTGGATCGACGGCGTGATGGAACCCGACAGTCTGGTATGCCATGATTCTGGATTCCCTTCTGCTGTCTCCTGAGGGCGTACATCATGCAGTTGAACGGGGCGAGGGTGTTTCCCATGGGATTGGTGGGCTAAACGACGAATGCAAGGCAACCTTATTACCTATTGAGATCAGACGGTCGCCGTTGAGCCAGCCTGCTTGGCTCGTCGCTACCGACGATGAACGGCGCAGCTTCTCGTGCTCGCGGCTCCAGATATGCGACAAGCCTTGCAGGATCCATCTGCTCCTTCAATAATTAATATTCCTGCCTGCCAAAGTGCGCTTCGCCTCGCCTCCGAGGCCCTGGTCTTCTCGCCCGAGGGAGAATACAGTAAGATAAAACGTGTCCTTGGCTTTTCTCACCACGGCTTGCACGGGCAGACTGGAAACGCTGCTGAGATAGAAAGGGATCTCATGGGACCAGAATCATCTTGGACCGAAGGAAAAACCTTGTCGTATGACATACATGCTGTATGCTGTTACTACCCAAGTACGGGGTCTTATTGGTAGCGACTCGGCGACGCGGCGACCAGCTGTCCCTTTCTGGCCGTAGCAAGCCCACCAGAGTTGGGCACTCATATTTCGGTATGCCACTGTTCGCAGAGGAAGCAAATTGCGGCCCGGGACAAGGGCAACATGCGCGAATATCGTTTTCCGTCCCGTGTCTCTCGGTGGCCCACACGGCACGAGGTTACAGTTGCTCATCTTGAAAAGCGGCGCGCTGACCACCTGTGCTCTTTTGGGAACGAGAGAGGGTCTGGCTGGTCCCCGAGGTTGACGAAGCCAGACATCTAACCTCAGCCTTCTATGTACTTATTCAGGTTCTTGTGACCTGGACTAATAATAAGTAGATGGCGTGGTCCTGGCACTGGCACTGGCCGTTAGTAGTAGAGGCCATACACATACATAAACATGGCGATCCTAACCCTGGACCTGGTGCCAAAGCAATTCTGTGCCGCGTTAATTCAGTCGATACTCATTGTTGCTTCTCCCTTCTCCGTACTCCTCGTCCAGTCGTTCTCAGTAGGTACGGGTTCCGAGCACAACGAGGATAAAAGCAAAGACAAATGAATGGTCCCAGCGTCAGAATATGCGTGACGGCTGGCGGGAGGCGTCTTTCCGCCTGGCCCTGAATAACAAGATCAGCCAGGTGCCAGTCCGCAAAGGCTAACCCAGCCAAGCTACCAGCCAAGCTACCAGCCAGCCAGGTCAGGGTAACATGGCGGCGCGCCGGGTGGAGGATGGTGGAGGATGGTGGATGTTGGTCGATCCCGGTTTAACAGTGGAAGGGCAGAAGGGGACGGACTGCAAAGGGAGCCGTGCTCTGCCTGGTGGTCCCTTTGGCCTCTGTCAATCTGTTCTGGGCTTTTCTTTCGTGACCATCGGGCCCTCGTCGTCCCTTGTCGTCTGCCCTGCCGATAGCAAGGTCGGACTTGGCAGGGAACAGGCCAAGCAGCACAGGATTGATGAGAGGATGGAGGAACGAGGCGACGCGCTGACCATGTGCGCCAGAGCTGGTCCCGCAAGCAGGTCAGGACCAGGGTAGTTCTGGCAGAGGTAGGTACATACAGTGGCCGTTCTGCTGGGAGGAGTGAGCTCTGATAATGAGAGCAGAGAGGTACGGTACCCGCAGGGGAGCAGATGGCAGAGGCTAGGCTGGCCTAGGGTGCTCAGTACTTCCCCGGTTCCTGACGATCGGCTGTCTGGTACTCTCCACTGGCCTGCCACGGCCGTCGCGGCGGTCTTCCGGTCGTATTGGGTACTCCGTACAATCCCGTAGGGTACCGCACTTGTACAATCTCGTGGAAATCAGCATTGGCAGAATTGGCAGAATTGTTGACCAGAGGGCTGGAGACGAGGTCAAGGGACTCGTCTCTCGTTGGCGTCTAGAGGCTGGCTAGCTCAGTCAACCGGCGCGGATAGGAGAGGCGTACCTATACCCCATTGCGCTTGGGAGCTACCCTAGGTCGCGTGTAAGTCGATTCGAGTCGGCCTGTCAGTGAGGGAGGCAGGCCGGGCCGAGTCAAGATCAACAAGAAAGACTCCAGAGAGGGCCAGTCATCCGTGATCATTGATCAGGCAGTCATCAGTCAATCCGTCACCTGCAATGGAAGG
This sequence comes from Xylariomycetidae sp. FL0641, assembly GCA_022376655.1. NCBI lineage: Eukaryota > Fungi > Ascomycota > Sordariomycetes > Xylariomycetidae sp. FL0641. The sequence goes on from JAJJKE010000074.1 coordinate 29,815, forward strand.
CAGTCCAGCAAAGTCAAGCGTGTCAAGTCGAATGCAGTCAAGCCGACCGGTTGATCGACGAGACAAGAGCCAGACCAAAGACAACACTGGTCGAGCGGCCCAGTAATTTTCTTCTTGCTCGCACATCAGCGCCGTCCCGTCGGCTGCCCATCCAGCATCAAATCCACCATCCAGCATCCATCCACCCCCCCTTCCTATCCCGTCTACCATCCTCACGATCCTAACCCGTGTCAGATCTTGCCTTGTCCCATCCCGTCAGGCTGCCCGTCCATTGGCATCTTGATCTGGTCGTTGCCGGGCTCCTGTCGGATATTATTACAACGCTGACTTGTCAGGCAACGAAAGAAGGTTATCTGGTTGGTCCTCTCCGGAGTCCGGAGCTTGGTATCCGCCAAGTCGATTATACTCCTTGGCCTGCGCACCGCCCTTCACTTCTTTTTCCTGACCTTTTTTTTTTTAAATCCGCGCGTCTGTGAGGATCTCTCATTACATATTACATTTTTGGTCTCAGCATCAAACCTGCCCCGTTCGTTTTCCACTTCCACCCAGTGCTTCCAGGTTTCCACCGCAGGAAGACAGAGACAGGCCATCGTCGTCAACCTAAACGCAACCATCCCAGGAAGGATCGGGACTACTGAAGAGCTGTTTGTGGCCGTGTCCGAGTTTTCAAGTTTACAGCAACGGTCGGAATCGAGACGGACAACCTTGTTTTGGGGTGCTTACACAGTACGTACCTAGGTACCTAGTGCTTCGTGGAGCCTTGACGCTACGGTACCTTACATACATACATCGTGAGCCGCTCTGGAAAAGTCGGAGTCTTGCCGGAGACCGTCGGAGGGGGAAAGAGATATCCTAGATGAAAGGAGAGCAAAAGAGAGAGCAGGAGACAAAGAAAACCCCAATCGATCGAATCACAGAGCTGCCCACATTCGATTGTTGCTGGTGAACTTGGTGGTGGTACCTATTGGGTCACAGGCAGACCGTCGTCCTACCGATTCTTCCTCTTCTTCTACTGCTGCAGATTGGAGTAAGGAAAGAACCTGCAGCTTCGTCTTTTCTGCTGGCGGCAAACCCCCACTACGAAAAGCACTACGAAAAGCACTACTACGAAGAGCACTACTACTACCTACATACGAAGACTACGGGAAGCACTACCTTACGCACGACGCACATCACTGCGCTACGGCACCGCGCTATCACCTCCCCGCCTGCCCGCCAGCCCGCCTGTGCCCGCCCTCGCGCCCCCTTTTTCCCTCCACAGCGCAAGTCCCCTATTCCCTTCCCGACCCGACGCCTGCTTGCCTGCTCTCTCAGAAGCTCAGAAAGCTCCCAAGGCTCCCAAGGCTACTCCCCCCCACCCACCGGCGCAGAGCCCTGCTCCCGGGCTCCCCCCTCCCCTGCTAATCCCCTAAGCTCATTATCCACCTCCCCCATCGCTCGGGTCTCTGCCATCTGGGTCCTTCACGGTTCACCACTGCACCACTATCGCCCCACGTCCGTCTGTCGCCATTCCCATTCCCCATCCCATCCAATCCGACATTATCGCCATTTACCCTCGTCCTGGTCCTAGTCCCGGTCCTCGTCTTCGCCCACGCTCTCATTCAATCTCTCGTTTCGCAGTTCAGCTCCGTCGCAGCAACTTGTCGTCCGAGTTGTTCTTGTCGTCCTCGTTCTAGTTATCTGGCAGGTTGTCCAACACCATCGAGATCTCTCCTCTTTCACGACAAAGCAAAGAGAAAAAACCCCCCGAGTCCTCCCTTCCGACACCAACGCTGCAGGCGACAGCGAAACCCCTCCCCCTCGCCCCCTGATCTTCGCTCCCCTGATAGTGGACAGTGGGCTTCAACAGCGGTTCGACTGCGGCATCCCCTCCGTTTGCGGGCGCCAACACCGCATCCGCCCCATCCTCTCCCCGAGCCAGTTGGGCACCTTTGGCCCTGTCGGTCGGTACACTTTGGCACCGAAACACGCCAAACAGGCTCGAACCACGAAAGCGAAGATCGGACCGTTGCCGCCACTACTGCTGCTGCTGCTGTTGCTCGGCGCACGATAGGACACAGGCGAACGGCGAACAGCGCGGCATTCGATCTCCGCCCGTCACTGACAGTACTCGGGGCCCGTCTCGCACGCACATTCAATACCTAAGCACACAGTTAAAACAAAATGGGCCTCTTCTCCAGAAAACCCAGGACGCCCAAGCCCGTCGCTTCGTCCAAAGCTTCCAACACCGACGCCGCCAGCATCGATTCGGAAACGTCCAACATCAAGAGCTCCTCGACCATCAACTCCCGCGTCCTCAACCGCACCTCCGCCGGCAGCGTCCCCCAGACGCCCTTAACCCCAATGACGCCCCATCTGCCCAAGGTCAACCTGCCCAAGCCTCCCGACCCGTCGCTCGATGCGGCCGGCTACCTGAGGAGTTTGGGCGCCGTGCGCGAGCGTTGCCGCATCGTTACCGACAAGGCCCTCAAGAACCAGCTGAACCACTTCGACGTCGACATCTCCAAGTTCCCGGACGTCGTTACCTTTGTCTGCGGCATCATTAAGGTGAGTCTCCTGTCCATTTGCATCGCGCATTGTCCATTGCCCGTCGTCCGTCACCTATCGTCGAATGCGAGGAAGAGCAAGCAAGAGCAGAGAAGAAGCAGCGGTTTACCGCGCAAAGGGAGGATGGATACTGCTAGCTCTCTACCCCTCTACCCCTCCTACATGTATCTCCTCTCCTTGCCCTGTTTGTTGTTTGCTGTTTGCTGTTTGCTGCTGCTTCTGCTGCTGCTGCCATTCCCAACGTCTCCCCCTCCGCGCACGGTTTGTCTGTCACGTATAACAAACGCGCAATATATGCCACACCAGAACGGGCGGCACGATGCGACGCGCGGGGTTGCCCAGGGACGACCCCATGTTGCGCTGAACCGACACGGCGGACGAAGAAGGCGGACTGGACACCCCCATCTCATTATTTCCCCTCACGTCGATCCGATCCTGCACGAATCGAGCAAATCAATTCATTGGTTGACTGATTGACTGACTGACTGACTGGTTCCGTGCAGCGCGACTATGACGCCCCTTTCAATTCCATCCCGGGCCATGGCCGGTACCAGCACTTCTGCGTTGGCGGTCGTGACCGCATCGCCAACTTACTGGCCACCTTCCCCGATGGCGTCGACAACAACGAGAAATGCCGCCGCTTAATCGACCTCTTTCTGGTCAGCGTCCTGCTCGACGCCGGCGCCGGTACCACCTGGAGCTTCAAGAGCGCCGAGAACGGCCGCGTTTACCGCCGGTCGGAGGGACTGGCCATCGCCAGTTTGGAGATGTTCAAAGCGGTGCGTCGTGACGTTGCCCCGAGCTGCACAAGAGTATGGTTAGCTGAACGTGACACTACAGGGTACCTTCTCAAGCGATCCGAGCAACAAGTTCCAGGTGGACAAGGACGGCCTGCGTCGCATGACCGTCGAAACTTTGGCCAAGGGCATGCAATCGGGTCCCGGCAACGAGGTCACTGGCCTGGAGGGCCGAGCTCAGCTGCTCTTGCGTCTTGGTGACGCCTTGGAGAGCAAGACCGACTTCTTCGGTTCCGCGGGGCGGCCCGGTCACATGATCGGTAAGTTCTTCTACTCGCCGGCCTTTGGGTTCCGAGTCAGGACTGCGAGAATCAAGTCGGAGGACTGACTCTTTCTTCGATAGACTACCTCATGGCGCACCCCACAACACAAGCATCGTCGACACCGATCGTCATCCTGCCAGTGCTGTGGAACGTGCTGATGTCGGGGCTGGGACCGATCTGGCCGCCGTCGCGAACGGCCATCGACGGCATCTCACTGGGAGACGCGTGGCCGTGTTCGTCCATGCCGCAGCACCAACAACAAGTCTCGTCACCGCAATCGCCCACCTTCTCGCCCTTCCCGACGACCTCCTCCCAGTCCTCGGCCACGGCGCCGTGGGAGTCGATCCTGCCGTTCCACAAGCTGACGCAGTGGCTCACCTACTCGCTCATGCAGCCCATGCAGTCCTTACTCAAGATCCAGTTCGCCGGCACCGAGCTGCTCACGGGTTTGCCCGAGTACCGCAACGGCGGGCTCTTCATCGACACGGGTGTCCTGACCCTCAAGGCGCCCGACCAGGAACGCGGCCTGCAGAACTACAGCGATTACTGCCGCCGCACCGGCAAGAAGGGCGTAGAGGTCGCCCCCATGTTCGAGCCCAGTGACGATGTCATCGTCGAGTGGCGCGGTGTTACTGTGGGCTTCCTCGACAAGCTTTGTGTGGATGTCAACCAGGCACTCAAGTCGGAGCTGAACGGCGGCGAGCTCACGCTGGCGCAATTGCTCGAGGCTGGAAGCTGGAAGGTACGTGACTATCTACATCTACCCCTCTTTCATCCTGCACACCCCAAGCTGACAAACCCAACACAGGGAGGTCGTGAGATTGCGGAAGTCAGTCGTCCAAATACGAAGGAACCGCCTATTTTAATAGACTCGGATGGCACCGTGTTCTAGTCTAGTCTGGACACGCGTGTGGATCTCCATTGATCCCCATCCCGGGCAATGATTCGCTTCTTCTACCTATTCTACCAGAATGATGCATGCAAACAAGGCCGGAAGGAAGGAAAGGGTTTTGTTGTTGCATCTTTGTTTAGATATCCATCCACATTCTCACGTAGCCACGGCGGGTCACGTCACGCTCCATCATCCGGCTTGGAAAGAAAAAGCAGAGACTAGGGCTGATGGGAAGACTGAATGAAGCTGGGCACGTAGATATCCATTCGATAGATTTGCGTAATCAAACAAACGATTGAAGGACACAACACGACCGTTGCCTTGGGACTTGCACACGCCCACCTAGGATCTGAGCGAGCACCTACCTTATCGTCTGAGCGGGCACCTATGATCTGAAAGAGCATGTGTCCCTGTGGTTCGGTCATTTACCACCCTCGGCTGACAGCCCGTCGGATTCTCGTTATACGGGTAGATCCTTTTTCCGGTACCAATCCGTCACGACGGTCCTGAAGGTCGCTTAACGTGTACACACGTGACCTGGCGGACGGAGTTGACGGAGCATCCGGACCACGCCAGATCCTTATGGCATGAGGTGGAGATACACCTGGGACCAAACATCAAGTTGACACCTACTCAACGTAACGTGGGAATGTAATGCCAACGTCTCTTGCCGCGTCACCTATTATTCATTCATTCCGCCGCAAACCCGGTACGTACCTAGGAAGGTTAGATAAGTGTACATGTTTGCAACCCTTTACTTTGGCTCTATAATACAGTCATCCCGATGTTTCGCCCCATTCATGGCTTCTAGCGTACATGTAGGAGGTGGGTAGGTGGGTGAGTCCCAAGATCGAGAGATGTGTGGGCTACTACTGGCGGCCCCGTCTCTCAGCACGCCGACGGCGTTCCTCTTCCATGCGCAACACGCGGATGCGACGTTCCTCTTCGGCGCGGTGCTCCTCATACTCTCTGGCCTTGGTTGCAATGATTCCCTTGTCTCCGCCGCTGAACTGCTGGTCCCAGCTCTGGCGCAAGGCGGCGGCGTCCTTCTTTATGGGACCCAAGATGCCGGCGTCCTTCTTCATGGAGCCGAATATACTGGGGGACGGCGGTGAGTATTGGGCCCCGCCTACCGGAAGATTGGGCGTGGGCAGCGGAGGGAGTTCGAAGAAGCGGCGGACGGCCGGGTTCATGGAGGCGCGGGTCTGGACCAGCGTCCCCAGACTCAGACACATGAAGAACCACTGCACGGCAGCCGGGATCCAGGCCATGCCCAAGAACATGATGGGTGGAAAGACGTAGAGCATCATCTTCTGCATGTTTTGCATGAGCGGGTTCATCGTGGCGTTGGCGTTTCCCATGGACTAAGACTTGTTAGTTACGGGCAACAAGAACGGTGATCTACCCCGGCTTGGGGCGGGTGCACTTACCCGCATCACGGCCACACCGATGACCACGTTGACGAGGGGCAGGATGTAGTATGGATCGTGGGTGGTCAAGTCTGTGAACCAGAGAATTCCGCCGGTCTCGAGGGTGGGCACGGGAATGGAGGACATGCTGCGCAGGATGCGAAAGGTGCCGAAACTGAAGGGGATGGTCAGGAAGTGGATGAAGCTATAGAAGGGATTGGCGCCGGCTTCCTTGGTCATGGCGGACAGCTTCTGGCGGGTGAGGAGCATCCGTGTCTTGTCCTTGGTTTGGAACATGGACTGGTCAAATTCGGCCTTGACCTTGGCGTACTCGGGGTTCTTCTGCAGCAGCGCCAGGCGAGATTGATGCTTGGTCGCGGTCATGGTCGGCTTGAACATGATCACACGGTAGGCCGCGGCCAAAGTGGCGATGGTAGCCCACCAGGGCAAGCCCGTGTAGATGTAGATGTGCTCGAGCGCCCATTCGCACATGGCAGTAGGGCCAAAGCCAAATTCCAAGCCAAGTTCCTTGAGATAGCCTATCCTTTCGGGCATGTCCAGGACGGAGAAGGAGTCGGGGTCGATGTTCGGAATACTCGCATTATGGCTGGAGAGGTCGGGTGTGGAAGCCGAGGCCCACGCATCGTTTCCGGAGGGAGAGAGCGAGGGGGAGGAGGGAGTTTGAGTCGAGGAAATCGGCTGCTCGGAAGACGGGGATTTCGGAGTGTTGGAAGAAGAGGAGGGCCATACGGATAGGTTGCGAGAGGCACCGGCGCGTTGGGCAAAGACACCAGCAGCAGCAGCACCCCATGGCGCATACGAAGCTATCCGTATGGAGGGCGATTGCTTGCCATGGCCAACCAAACTGGGTCGGGGAACAGATCGTGAAGATAGAGTGGCAAGCGATGCGCGTGAATATGATCGGGTTTGGACTGGCAGCTGTGAAGACGAGGTCGGTCAGCTAAAGAGATCTCGGCCACAATGAAGCATCTCAATCGCAATACAGACACAAATACAGGCTGACATCAAGCCGTGCGCGAAGAAACAAGGATCAATGACAGCTCCTACCTGTGTCCGGCTGGCCAGTGACTGTCGCAGCACAAAGGCCGGGTTTGCCTTTGCGATTCCCCTACTTGGAAGCATGGTAGGATGGTGGATGTGGTGATCTCGGCAATGTTCTGGTGGAACAGCCTGCAAACGACTGCTACCAAGTGAGTTTCTTTTTTTCGCCCTCGAGAAGCCGGCCGCCGGGCATTTGTCCATGTCGCATGTCGGCGCGCTCAGGTGCCGGGTGCCCAGCTGGCCCACCTAGCGCCAGAGCTCAGTGAGACCCACTTCTACAGCTGCCAACCTCCAGAGTCCAGACGGGCTTGACGGGATGGCTGCTTTGCACCACATACTGAACTGAGTGCCTTGGGTATTTGAGATACTTTACCGTACCTATACGTAGTCTTACACTTCACTTATTATGCTGTTACTTATGGTACCTTACAGCTATTTTCACCAAGGGCCTTAGATGGAGGTCATCACACACTATAACGCCATGGATTTTCATGGCCAGCATATCAAAGTGGCTGTGATGAACTCAATGGGCATAACTTGACAATTCTTGTATAGAATTCCACGCAGAGAGGCGAGTCAGGCTTCCATCCCCAATGCGCAAGCTCCTTGACTGTATGTATATTTCAGACCTCTGGTTTCTTTCGTCTATTTACTTCTTCTCATATATAGGTAAGTTGAGCTAGGCATGATGGTTGTCTGCTCTTTGCCTGGACAGATCATCTTGTGCATGAATATCCCAAGCTCTGCGGCTGCTGGGTACCTCTTACGAACCAGGTAGTACTCGAACATAGGTAAGGTACATAGGATGCCATCATACACCAGCACTAGGCTTGCAATTAGGCTCGCAATGCCATTATTCCAAGCTCGTCATGTCATCGAGACCAGGACGCACTCTAGTAGGCCGGTCGCGCACTTCAATGCCGGGGCCGATCGGGTGTACGCGGCGTCTCGAGAGGGGGAATACCTGCAAGTCGAGGTCAGTCATCCTATCTTCCGCATCCGATAGACCTTTATACGTACTCTTGTTCCACCCCAGCCCAGTCGGAAGGCGGCCTCGTGCGCAAACAGCTCGCCAAACCCAAGCATCATGCCGTTGATGAATGGCAAGAACAAGTTGATGGCAGCGCCCCGAACCATGGACCACACTGTCGGCGGCTTGTACAATACGACCGGAGGGGAAGAGGAGGAGGGCGGCGAGTCGGTCACGTCCTCGCCGGCTGAGTACTGCTCGCTGTCGGAGTGCATGGTGACGCCAGATTCTGCCAGTGGGTTTTGCTCTTCGGCGGACATGGCGCGCGCAGTTTGGCACTGGCTGTAATTGGATTGCTCGGTGGAAGAGGTCGAGTATCGTGAAACGGTGGAGTTGACCGATCGGTCACCAAGTTCGCCGAATAGCCAAGACGACTATTCGTACCCTTGCCGAAGGATCAGAAACCGCTGTGAATTTGGATTTGAAAGCAACGCCCTGCTGCCGTCGTGGAGAAGAGGCCGCGTCGAGTGGCTGTCGAGATGACTCGCGAAGTGAGGTCGACTTGGTTCAATAGGTGTTGCTTCAAGTTGGGGATGGAAACCAGGAGCTTTGGCTCGTCATAGCTCCAGGACGGTCGGAGCTGGAAGTGGCCGGGGCTCGTACGGAGTAGTCTAGGGGGGCAAGTCGGAAAATCAGCTTGGAACACCCGCGCATCCATCCACGGATCTTGGCATTTCCCGTTACAGTGGTTACCCTAGATACTGCATATGATTCGGGCAGGCCTCCAATATGCAGTTTCTAGAATCTATGCAGTTTCTGGAAAACACGTGACCGCACACGGTATGGGCCAGCTGCGCCACCCATACAATTTTGCCGTGAAATGAAGCTTTTCACCACAACAATAGCAGCACTATGGCCGCCCAACAACAGTTGACTGTCTCTCTCGTCTGTATGTGAAGCTCAAAAACCGCTCTTTTGACCTGCTTCGCGGGTTTTTCTGGTGTTGCAGTTGCTAACTGGCTGCAGGCGTGACTCCAGACTATGGTCCCGAAGGCCCCGAATCTGCTTCTTTCGAGCCCCAGGCCACCTATGACCTAGTTCTGCGCCGCCCTTCCGACCCTAGCAAGCCACTGGGCATCGCTTTGACTGCAAAAGGAGTCCATTATGGGTGGATTCGGGAAAAGAGCCGTCCTCTCGTGGAGGCTCTGGTACAACAAGGGGTGGCCAAGGTCACAATCACGAAGCTTGGCAAGCGGTGGACTTCCCAGCAACGGGGAACGGAGAAGACGTGGAGGGAGGGTTCTGGCCTTGTATTTACTGCGGTTTGAACCACTTGGTCAAATCTGCCTGTTCTGCGTTGCTGGCGATAGCACTGCTCAAGGAGCTTCGCATCTTCCGAAGCGAGGCTAGGTCTTTGCTATCAAAGGTCTCGTTGACCTCCGCTAGTGACAGCAAGTTCATCAAGCCAACCAACCCTTCTTTTGGAGATATGACCTCCGGTAGCTTCTGGTGTTTCTCGTGATCTATTTCTTCGGCATCCCTGCAGTCTGCTTCCTTGAAATAGTCGTCAATAACCTGTTCAAGCACTCCCTCGCTAGTTGTGGGCTCGCCAGGGGGGAGGTTTTCGTCTTCCGGGTTCAAGAATTGGTCAATTGACATTCGGTCTTTGACGTGGGCTGTAGCCTTGCTATACAGCTCCTGTAGGTCCCTTGGCACCTGTTGTGACGGTCCTTGGGTCTGTATCTCCTCCCCAAGCAGTGTTGATTTGCGCCAGCAATTGTGTATAGTCGACGCCTCCAAGGTGTTGTAGTAGTGCTCAGCAACCCACGCCATCGTAATTCGTAGGTGCATAGCATCGGTAGGGTCAGCAGTAGGGTCTGTATCCAATAGCTTGCAAGTCCAGACCAGAAACGACCTCCTATAGTATGCCTTGAAAGTGCGAATGATACCCATATCGCATGGTTGATAGACTGAAGTCACATTGGCGGGGAAGAAATCCACGGTGATATTGCTGGGAGGGGGCGCCATAGCCAGACCGCAGTAATGGGAGGAAAAGCCGTCAAGCAAAAGAAGCACCTTCTGGCCGGGCTTGGTCCTTTGAATATGGCTGTAGAAGGATCGAAACCACTCTGCCATAATAACGCCGGTAAACCATGCCTTCTTGTTGTGACGCCATACAAGGTTGTGCCCTTGCCAGTTGAAGTTGCGCAAAGCGTGCGGGTTGGCTGCCTTGCCAACAACCCAGAGAGTGAAGCGGTCTGTGCCTGTATCGTTGTTGGTGCACCCTACAGATATCCGGGTTTTATCCAACTTGCGGCCAGGGCGCTGTTCGGTAGCAAGGCCGGAGGAGGCGGTCCTTCGCCAATATAGACCAGTTTGATCCATATTGTAGCGGTTGCCAACAGGAGTCTCAGCTACTAACCTCCGAAGCTGCTCCATCTTGGCCTTGGTTGCGGGCAAATGGAGAGCGTCTTCGGCAGAGGAGCGCTCCCCATACATAACCCGGTGCTTGATATGATACCGGTTTTGGAATAGGGACACCCACTTGCGGCCGAAGGCGGGAGGGTTGACGGGAGGGAGGTTGTTGCGTGCTTGCGGGTGTTGAAGCCAGATTTCTTGCGCCTTGTGCATCAACACCTCTCTGGAAGTGGCAAGCCCGCGCACCTCCATCCCAATTTGCCATCGTTTCAGCAGTGTCTCAAGCACAGGCCATTGTGCCTGCGAAACGCGACGCTGCTGTAAACCGGGGGAGTCCTTGGAGATAGTTGGGAGGTTGTTGGCAGAGAGGTAACGAGAGACTTGGGACTGTGTCAAAGGGAAGCCATATGTGCGCTGGAACCATTCTATGCACCTCGCTTGAGACGGCTTAGGGCGTGTAGATTCGAAATAGCGGCGTAACGCAGCGCGCTGTTCAATGGAGGCTCGATTCGCTTGCTGGGGAGGCATTTCGTTGTTGTTGTTGGTTGGTTGGTAACGGAGGTTGGAGATAGGGGGGGCGGCGGCGTTGTTGTTGGAGGTTAGGTTTGGCTGGCCTAGGCCGTTCAAAGAAAGGTGCAAAAACAGTGTTTTGGAAGGTGTAGGGGCCGGCTTGGGTGCCCTAGAAACAATAGATTAGGGCAGTTGCAGTGGTTGGGGCGCTGTTGGGGCCGAATTGACGATAAAAAATCAAGGGGCAAACGGTCCGCTACACCAAAAACTAACCCCTGCAACTGCATATATTCAAAAAGTGTATGCAGTATGCAGTTTATGCAGTTTCTGGCAAATTTCCCATACAAAAAGATTCGGGACCTAAATAAATATGCAGTAACCCTGGTTTATGCAGTATGGGGTGTATGCAGTAACTAGGGTAACCACTGTATTCGGGGCAGGGGATGGATGTCGGGTTCCTCTCGATCAAGGGCTTCTGTGGCTTGTCAGCGGGCTGTGGTGTGGCTGGTCTCTGCAAGTGGTCCATCAGCTACCCCCGGGCCGTGCACATCGCGGGGTCGGCGGAGGCTCTTCAAGCAATGAACCTACCCCACCTGCCCAGTTCGGCCTGTTCAGCCACGCGGTGGGGAGCTTGGACGTTGACGTCGCTGCAGGAGCTGCCTGGGCCCTGAGACAGAACTTCCAGGTGATTGCGTAGAGGTCGTTGGATTCTGTTGCCTTCAATCACACACTTCCGATATACGCCACCTCTCTTCCCCCCAACTCAGCTTTGTTGCCTTCTGTTACCAAGCTGCCTGCCACTCCGACATTGAGACCAGAACACTTCACCCCCTACGCAACAATCAGATTGCCCCTCGACCGACGGCATACGTAGCTGAGTACCAGCGCTCGCGTTCGCCCGCTGTCAGAGGCATCCTTCTCCGGCTCCTCCTTCACCACCATCCAACCTCTCTGCCCAAGCTCTTGTGATCAGCCACAATGGATAGTACCACAGATCACGACCAGCTCACCAGCGAATTCATGGCCATGACCAGCGCCAACCATGAGCAGGTCGGTACCTACCTGACTTGACATTCTTCCCCTTCATACTCCCTGCGCCCGCTGCGCCAGCTACGCCCTGTTCGCCAGTTTGCCAGATGTTGCTGACTAGTCAAATTTCACAGGCTACTCAGTACCTCTCGGCCACCAACTGGGATCTTGCCGGCGCCGCTCAGGCCTTCTTCGCCGACGAGGAAGAAGGCGGTGATGCTGGGGCAGCTTCTGCTTCCGGCTCCGGTTCCGCTCCTCCGGGTTACACCGGCCCCCGTACCCTCGACGGTCGACCAGCCCCTCAGGCGATTCCGACCACTTCTTCCTCCTCCTCCCGTCCTGCCAAGAAAAAGGGTCTGGCCACTCTCCGTTCGCTCGGTGCCGGCAACGAACAAGAACATGACGATGATGATAGCGACGATGAAGAGGTCGACCCCCATCGCGACACCTACGCCGGCGGTGAGAAGAGCGGCTTGGCGGTTCAGGATCCTAACCAGCGCGCCGACCCTCGCCGTATTATCAACGACTTGCTCTCCAAAGCGCAGAGGTAGGCGCTCATTTCCCACACAGCTGCTACTTCACCTCATCAGAGGCCATCATGGTCGCATTCTTTCTTGCCGCTGGAACTAACGTTTTTGTTACAGCAACGCCCAGCGACCCGAAGCTTCCGCCCCTGCTGGCCCTTCCGCCGGCCCGTCAGCCTCGTTCCGCGGCTCCGGCCAGACTCTAGGAGGCGAAGGCGCTCCCAGCCGTACCATCCCCGACCCGCGCGGGCCTTCCGCCGCCCGTGCCCAAGCCCAATCCGAACAACCGACCCAGGAACGAACACTACATCTTTGGCGCGATGGCTTCAGCATTGATGATGGCGAGCTGCGCCGTTTCGACGACCCCGAGAACAACGAAGCTTTGCGCATGATCCAGCAAGGTCGGGCTCCGGTGCATCTTATGAACGTTCGCTATGACGAGCCTCTGGATGTAAAGCTTCAGCAGCATGACGAGAATTGGCGGCCGCTGCCCAAGATCTACAGACCATTTGGAGGCGAAGGACGTCGGCTGGGTAGTCCTGTACCCGGCGACGGTTCTGCTACGGCAGCCGCCACAACCTCCGCGCCCGCGTCTTCCAGCGCCACGACCACCGCAGCATCGTCTTCTGCGGCGCCACCGAGCGCTGCTGTCGACGAATCTCAACCCACCGTCACGATTCGCATTCAGATGCTTGACGGCACGAGGCTTCCTGCGCGGTTCAATACGAGCCAGACCGTCAACGACATCTACGAGTTCATCACGCGCGCCTCTCCTGACCTGGGAGCCGGTGGTTGGGTCTTGGCCACCACCTTCCCCAACAAGGATCACACCGACAAGTCCTTGGTGCTTGGTGACATGGCCGAGTTCAAGAAGGGAGGCACAGCGGTTGTCAAACGAAGCACGTAAAGGAGTCCGGCTCTTCATGTACGGCGTCCAGTGGGGTTGTATTAGATGACGAATCAGGAATTAAGGTATCTCACCGAGTCCCGTGAGACGGAAGTGAGTAAAGTATGCAGATAGACAGTCAACTGGCTAGATCATGAGTCCAGGACCATCGACCCTGGTGTGTTTTAAACGCAGGGCAAGAAAATGGAGTCCTTATATGAAATTCCTAATTCTCTCCAAGTGCTGATTGCTTCGTTCTTGTTCTTGTCGCAGCAATGCGCTTCCAATGGGCCAAACACCATATTTGATATACCATTAGCTCAGATCAATAACGAAAATGGGCCGAACGCATAAGTTCCCGTCACAATCCTGCTGGTGAATTTTACGAGAGCGTCTTTTTGCTCGAGTGCCGTGATGAGTATCCCCCTGCACCTGAGTGACCTTCCAATGTATCTTATATCTCCTCTTACGAAACGAAGACGCGAACTTATCCAGCAAGAGAATGTGGCCTTCCATTATAGTTGTGTAGCTCCGTAAGGTATTCATGGTTCTATCCTGTTTCGGCCCTCTCAAAGTTGCGTGTGTTTCGACTTGGATCCCCTCATAAGTTAGACTTGCGCAGTAAAGCAACTTTACAGATCACCCAAAGCCACGGACAAAGAGGTCCCAGAACTGATCGAGGGTCTCGTCTACCAAAGAGCTATCCTCAGCATTTACCAGTGGATATTCAATTCTTTCAGGCCTCAGCGCGAGAACGGAGTACAGTATCTAGTTCTATGGTTAAGAGTCGGCTTCTACTGGGTCCATCGACAGATCCTCGCAGCTCCGAGCTACGTGTTACGATCCAGTTACGCCTCCATCTTTAGAAGGCAGAGACAATAAGTAATTTGATATGGCGCAGAGACATTAAGCGGTCACGGCACCGACTCCTTACATATGTATAAGCACGACTAGTGATCACGAAATGACAGATGCTTCGCTGGGTATCATTTGTTTCGCAGGTATTAATTAGTAAAAGGCCACTGGTTCTTTTCTATAGTGTACATATTCACTGGTGACCGGTCCCATGCCCCGGCACGGTGACGGGCCCGTCCAGGAACTTGAAGCTCTCCCTGGCGATCTGGCAATTCAACTTGGCCGAGTTGAAGCGGGCCTCGCCGGGCGGGAGGACGACCATGATGTATGTGTTGGTGGTGAACTTGCAGGCGAACATGGAGAAGCGGGAGCCGGCTTTGTGTTCCTGGGGTATGCCGTTAGCAACCGGCGCTCAAGCATAGGTTATGGCGGACTGGGAAAGCTTACCATCAAGGTGAACTGCTCGGCATTGCGCGGTGTGCCGGTGAAGCGGCTGATACTCTGCTTGAAGTGCTTCAAGATATTTGATATGCGTTCCTGACGATCACCTGTGGGGTTACTCTGCCCCTCTTCCGATGTCCAGCTAGAAACTACCAAGAAGCTGGTTCGTTCGAACAGTAGCAGCTCTTCCGCTTCGATCAACGTCCCCAACGAACCTAGCTGGGACTCGATGACTGACAGATTGGGCACAAGGTCATGGATAATGCTGGCCCAGGCCTTGTATAGAGATTGGTCCCAGATCGAGGTCGCGAACGGGATCAACTCCAGCTCGCTGCCATAGCCGGCCGCTTGAATGAAGTCGGTGGTCTTGGAGCGCACCAGCTTGACGCGATCGACGAAAACGGCCTCACGGGCGTGCAGAGTAATGAGGTCCATCTTGTGGATGAGGATGTAGACCTTGGCGGTGGGTGAGAACTGGGTGAGGGCGGAAATAACAGATACGTAGGTGGCCATGTCGCGGTCGGCGTCCCGGGACTCGATATCAAAGACGTAGATCAGGACACCGACGTTCGAAAAGACGTGAACGCGCTGCTGGGTGATGTAGTTCTCCATGAAGGCCTCCTGACCACCACAGTCCCACAGGTTCAAGGTCAGGTTGCCGAGGAACTTGACGTGCGACAGGTCGATATCGATGGTGGCTCCCAGGCGGCGGGTGTCGCGGGCGATGTAGTTGCTGAAGATGATGCTGCGCATGCTCGACTTGCCGCTACCGCTCTTGCCCATCAGTAGGACCTTCTTCTTCTTGGGCTTCTTGACCTCGCTCCGAACATCACCACCACCGCTCGGGGTGCCCATGCCCATGCCCATGCTACTCGTGGACGGATCCATCTTGCTACTACCACCCCAGTTCGGAGGAATCAACCAAGTTTGTTTATGCGTATGTCGGTTCGCCCATGGATCCAGCAAGTAGGAACGGTGCGCGAGGCCCAGCCGAGGTCTTCGACGCAGCAGGGGAAACTTCTCAGCTCGGGACAAGCATGGTTATCGGGATAGCCAGGGTTCGCGAGGCCTGCGGGAGGCGCGCCGTGAGCGGTAGGGTCGAGCGATGTGGTGCGACGACTGTGCGCACGGTACACGAACAAACGTCGGAAGCTGGTTTGCGACACCACGCTGAACAACGGCGAAGAGCAGACGGGAGGAGAGTCGGTTGGTCGGTTGGTCGGTGAGTCTGTCGGTCGGTCGGTCGCAGTGGTGTAGCGCAAGCTAAGGGGAGTTGAGGTACGGTTAGGTACAGGAGGTAGCCCAGCTGCTCTGTCGTTCTAGCTTGCGATAAGGTGTGAAGTCAAACCTGCGTCGTTACAAATATTTCTGGATACAGTCATATCTGTACCTAAAATCCTTCTATATGCATATTTCCCTCCTGAACTCGCTCCTTTTCCAGTTCTCGTCAAGGTCAATGGCTTCTGGTGAAACTTGTCGCCCGAGCCAGGTTCGAATACCTCAAGCTGGTGTCAAAGGAAACAACGCAACTATTCGGTGCTTACTGATCTCTCCAAAAAGACCAACCGCAGTCTTTGCCATGCCTGTGAATGGCGTCATTTTCTCACGACGTCACCCTCGTCGCCAAGGTTCTTATCGTAATCTACTTGGTAAGGTATCAAGAAAGCGACAGGACCGTGTCTTCAAGGGCCTGCAATCGAATCTCAATTGGAAAATAGGAATCGCACTTTGTGTCTTACCTTCCAGGCAGTCTCAATCAATGTACAAACGCACTGCCGATGAGTCATCCGGCGGTGGTATGATGTTTGGAGACGGACTAAGTTACCATCTTCCTGCCCGCTTTCCTCCCTAGGGAAGGATTCGTACCATGAACTACCCTCATCGCCGCGAGAATAGCGAGTTATCCTCCCGGCTGGACAAGTAGATTCTTGGGCAGTATTCATTAAGGTCGTTCTCAGTCACCTCACTTGGTTCCTCAAGCATCAATTCAACTCATGACCACTATCCTGATCCCCACCTTGAATACCTTAGGTACCTCGCAACAATGGCGTTCGAACTGAGGAAAGCCACGCCGGATGATGCCTCGGCCCTCACGCACGCCTTCTTCGACGCTTTCTGCGAGCATCCCGCGTCGCTTCGGGTGATTAAGCAGTCATCCGAAGCCGGCAACCGCTACTTCGTGGAGTCGATGAACGCCGAGCTGCGCGACAGCAACGCGCACTTCATCGTCGCCGTCGACCCGGCGTCCGCGTACCCCGGCGGCATTGTCGGTTGGGCCAAGTGGGTGCAGCCGCTCACCCCCACGTCGCCGGCGCGACCCTCCCAACTCCCCTGGCCGGAGGACGCCGACCTGGCTTTCGCCGACGAATTCTTCGGCTGCCTGGAGCGGAAGCACAGCGAGCACATGCAGGACCGCCCGCACTGGTACCTGGAGCTCTTGGGCGTGCGGAAGAGTCATCAGCGGAAAGGGCTGGGCAAACGGTTGCTGCGCTGGGGGTTGCAGCGGGCGGACGAGGATCAAGTCGAGGCCTTCTTGTCCGCGAGTCCGTTTGGGGCGCCGATGTATACGAAACACGGGTTCGAGACGGTGGAGACGCTGCACTTTGACGAGGGCAAGTATGCGGAGAAGATCATGGTACGGCAGCCGAAGGAGATGAAGTGATGCTGTCGTATGCCGATGTCTTGAACTGGCGGATGGGAAACTCTTCACTCTGGAAAGCCATGTATCAAGGATTACGATATGAGCCTTGGTTCTCATTATTCCACTCTATCTACTTACCGTGTATTTTTTACCGTTTGAAGGCCATTGATGAACGCCTCGCTGGATGCCAATGGATGCCATGACAAAAAAACTTGCGCTGATGCCCCTGAAGTCCAACACGTTGTCCTCCCTTCTTTGATTTTCTCGACGCCGATGATCCCGCCAAAAACAAGGAAATCCCAAGAACAATCCGACTTCGCCATCTATGCCCTTTGTCGCCCGCGCCAGCACACATGCAGCTCCTTCATCATCTCACACACCTACCTCGTGGCCCCTGAGCATCTCTCACACAATACCAATTACCAAGAGCCATCCCCCATCCGCTCCAGCCTCCGCTGAAAGCTTATCTGCTCCTCGACAACGCCCCTAACGCCCTCAACCCAAGGCGCCTGGAGATCCGTCCTAGCACACGCCCTCCTGCCCCCGATCTCCTCCAGCACCGGGCTGCCGTGCAGCGCCAGGTACGCGTACACTCTATCCGCGACGGCCTTCTCGCCCTCGAAGCTCAGCTCCTCGTCCCCCTCCTCGTCGCTGCCACTGGAGTGCAAGGACACCACGCGGTTCAGCGCCAGCCGCTGCGGGTACTGCTGCTCCTCGGCGGCGGCGTGGTACGGCGCGTGCATGCGCAGCGGGTGGTCCAGCACCAGGCACCCGCGCTGCGGCGCCGCGCCGCAGGTCGAGCATTTGCCGGAGGGGCGCCGGCGCGGAGGGGTGGGCGCGGAGGGCCGCCCGTGCAGGGTGCGCAGGAGTTTGCTCAGTGGGCTGGGCTGGCGCGTGCTGCACTTGCAGGGTGGGTGGGTGTAGTTCGGCGCCATGGTCTGGTACCTACCTGCCTTACCTTCCAACCTGACGAGGAGCCCTCGATGGGAGGGCTGAAGATGGATGTGTGTGTGTCGTGGAATGCTCAACTTGAAGCTGATACTTCAAGATGAGCAGATCCGGAATAGTTGCACTGGCTTTGTGATCATTGACTTGTTGGACTGGCGTGACGCTAATTCCATGTGGCGCTGCGAAGGAGATATAGCAGAACAGCTGAAACCTGGGTTCAGGAGTACAATGGCCTTGTAGTCGTACTCTTCGGGTGTATGCCATTGATTCATGGCTGCTCCTTTGTTGGATTGATCTATTCGAAACGCTTGGCCGTGTATCTCTGGGAACGGGCGAGTCGGAGAGTGAGTGGCCTTCGAGGACAAAGCAGCTGTGAGATTTCTAGGGGTGTATCCCTCTTGGCTATGCCCAAGCAACATCGTGTGTTTTGCTAATTGTCAACGAGTGGATGAGCCAGAGAAAGCTCGCCGTTCCTCAGCTTAAACCACCTTCTCGAAACAGACGATACCCGGCCCTTCGCCCGCTACGTGTAGTCTACGAGGTTCCACCGCGTCGCTTTATTGAAGTCGGCATACGCGTTGCGGAGTCGTTTCCCCGGATTTCACTGGATATGACGTCCGTCTTGCAGAGGGCCCGGCACGAGGCATCTGGAGCCTCGGTGTTGCATTCTCGCGAACCCCGGCTCTTCCCCAATGTCCCGAAGAAGCAGGAAGCGGAGCATGCGTCTGCAATGCGATCTGAAGATCTCGTATATATATAGGGCCTGGAAAGGAAGTATGGGCCTTCGTAATGTGAATATTCCGCAGTATCAAGCATGTATATCACCATGCTCCGTCTGCTCTTTGCTTTGGCCAGCTTGCTAGCCGTACCGTCGGCCGCAGCGCTGCCCCAAGCCGCCGGAAACCCCAAAACCTCCCATCACAATAGTACCAATCCGCCAGCCTTCTTCCTAGCCGGCGACAGCACGACCGCCGTCCAATCCAGCAATGGAGGAGGTTGGGGCAATGGCTTCTTGTCATTCCTGGTTGACCCAGCTTGGGGCGTGAACCTCGGGCACAATGGGGCCACGACGGTGAGTTTCGTTCAGGGCGGCGACTGGGCCAATACGCTTCGTTATGTTCAGAACAACTCCAAAGCATTCGACGTCTACGTCACAATTCAGTTCGGGCATAACGACCAGAAGGAGTCTGCGAACATCTCGCTGGCGCAGTACCAGGCCAACCTTGAGGACTTGGCGTTGGATGTGAAGCAAGCAGGCGGAACACCGGTATGTTCTTGGTTGCTGTCCGATGTTTGTTTGGGTGTATGTATTGACCACTAGTACAGTTCCTGGTGACGCCACTCACCAGGAGATCGTTCACATCGGAACACAATGCCACGGACTCGTTGCATGAGCAGCGAATTGCCACAATAGCGGCTGCGAATGCCACCGGCACCGCGTACCTGGACCTCAACCGGGCCAGCTTGATCTACGTTGATAGGATTGGAAATGAATCAGCCCAAGCTTACAATCTGAATGGTGACGACACAACGCACCTGAATGACTATGGGAGCTTGGTCTTTGGTCGCAGTGAGTTGGTTCCTGACTATCTTTTCTCCCCAGGTTCTCGAGACAAGCTTCTCCTTGATCTGCGCGGACCGCGTTCTTGGCTCATTGACACCTATGCTGTCCATTTACTCACAGGTCTATCGTACCTTGCTGACGTTAAACATTGCAGTGGTGGCCGATCTGATGCTCAGGGAAAAGCAGTCTTTGAGAAGATGGATTCGCCCTAATGAGACGTTGAGCTTTGACCTGTGGCATGGGAAGCCCGCCTGAGTTGTTATTAGCATGATTGTTCATCCTAATGGATGGCGAGGTGACACTGCTTGGGAATATAAATCATGACAATTGTAACATTGTGCAGTCAGAACATGTGCCGCCTCACGTGAGATAATGTGGAAAGAATCGCGAATCAGGTCGGAATGCAGTATATGCCTTGACATTGTGGCTATGCTAAAAGTCCATGGATAGGTCAGTCGACATTCTCTGCCAACAATGACAAGTTTGTAGATGAACATGCTTGCGGTGATCCTGATTTGCCGCTCATCCACTTGTTCGATATAGAAACACATGCCAACTCCTAATGTTACTCAGGCAGGTTGGAGAAGTAGAATGATCAAGTCCAACAGAAAAGCACCAAACGCTATCGGAAGCGCACAATATGTCCACAGGAAGGGGTATATGCCGGTTCTCTGACAAGATCCGTAGCATGTGTATGAAAAAGCGAGGTGGTCCGACTGCCATGCTGTGAAAATCAACAACGCTTTGTGGCGCCAAGTTCGCTGATTCGTGTATCGAAAGAAAACCTTTCCATCACTTTGATCGAACCTCGAACGCCGTCCGGTTAAAAGCACAGTGGCCCTTTTGATTTTCTCTTCGCCCTTTTCGCAACCCGTTTTTGTCTTCGCGCCTGAAACGCCTCACTTCACCTGGCAAACCCTATGTCCTTCTTCACCCTGTCTTCGCATCGTTGAAGGGTACCTGAGGATGAGGAATGCCGAGGAGATCTTCTCGCTGTTCTCTCTTCCTCCTGCCCAAGCGGTCACACCATTCTTCGGCACTGATGATGGTGCCGTTCAACACCCCCGAGACTTGGGACATCATGTCAAGACCTTCTTTCGCCAGGAGAAGAACACGTTGCGCATTCTCGCGGGTTTCCTTCTCTTGCCTTTCTTGTCCTTTCTCTTCGTCGAATTGACCGTTACGGCCAGCGTCTTGGCTGTCGCGACCCACCATGTTGGCGACACGAAAGCGCTGCGGTAGGCTCGTGAGATGGCGGCGGACGAGTTCCCGGGCATTCTCCGGAAGCGCACCGCCGGCATATCGGCTGACTGTATTGATCACGTCCTGCAAGGTCTTTAGAACATCCGACCTTAATTCCGTGATCCTGGCTGCCAATTGGTTTCGATCCACAGTGTCGGCATGGGAATAGGAACCCTGCATGGTGTGATCATCGTCTCCTGAACCAGGCTTGGTTTGTTCATACCGCTCCATCGTCGTCTTCAGGGACTGGACAACGTTTCCAATTCGGATGTTGGCCCAGCGCAGCCACGAAAGGCAGTACTTCAAACTCCGCAAACTCTCTTCACTCATAGCGATGCTCAAGCCCGAAGTGGACATGATGAGTCGAGACTGCCAGGGGCTGTTGCTCTGTTGCCTCTCAGGGGGTGCGAAGTGTTCGGCATAAGGCGGTGACCGGAACTCGTCATATGCCGGTAAGGTGTCCACGGTACTCGCGACGGAAAGGCGGCGACTGTGAGGGGTATCCAACGCCGCCCGGGGTGTCTGGGCACCCGACCCAGGTTCGGGGCTGTTGTCTCTCACCGTACTCGACCCGCTGTCCACTCTTCGTCGCTTACTGGAGCCTTGCTCTTCTCTGTCGGCCTCAAAGTCGGGATGGTGCGATTGATGTCTCGTCAGAAACCATCGCACGCCATTTTCCACACCGGTCACCCGCCCCACCGATCCGACGGTATTCGCGATCGGGATAACATAACCCTCCACATATTCTGCGCCGGACTTGAATCTGGGCGAGTAGTTTTTCGAACTGTTGTAGGCAGACGTGGCACCCTCGATGGTGTTGGCGAGGAAAGGATGCGACGTCGTCAACAAGGAGAAAAGGGGTTCGGACTGAGTTTCATTGGTGCGCGAATGCGGTGACGCGGACATGGAGGTGTGTCTGTTCGATGGCGAGGAAACGAAGTCTATAAGTCAGCTGGTTAGCGATCCGCCAGTAACAGAGTCGGCTTTGTCGCAACTGAAACCGCGACCCATCAAAGATAGCAAGAGTCAAAACATACCTGCTTTGAGATCCCCCAACGCCTCTGCGGCCATGCGTACATCGGGATCGTCCAGGCTGACGCTGCTCGCCCGTCCGTCCTGCTGCAGGCGATCGGATGAGCTAGCGCTGAGGCCGCTGTTGCTGCTAGAGTCGAGGTCCATTCTCATGGGCGAGTCGGCATTCTGCGCATGGCTCGGATTGTAGTAAGCCGTCAGGGGGTTGGTACTCGGCCAATGGGTGAGCGGGGGAGGAGCTGGGGAA
The DNA here is from genome assembly GCA_022376655.1 of Xylariomycetidae sp. FL0641. NCBI lineage: Eukaryota > Fungi > Ascomycota > Sordariomycetes > Xylariomycetidae sp. FL0641. The sequence continues at coordinate 52,092 of JAJJKE010000074.1, forward strand.
GAATGCGCTGGCTCTTTCGCAAGATGGGAGTGGGAGGGTTGATAGACCGGTGGAGGCGCAGAGGCGACGGCTGCGGTCAGAGAGGATAACGAAGGTAGGGTGTGATTGTTGCCGTTGGTGATGCTGCTACTGTGTGGGCTGTCGCGGGTGGTTGTCGTCGTCGTCGTCGTCGTCTTCTCATTATCACGGACATCCAGGTTCAGGCTCTTGATGGGCGCAAGCTCGGGCTTGAAGGAGTCGGCGAAAGGTTGGGATGGGCCGAGAGGAGCAGCCGGATTGGGGTCGTGAGTTTGCGCATACGAGGGAGGAGGGTAATGCGGAAGCTTAAACGGTCGGTCCAGTCGGTCCAACATACCCCCAGTTATGTCGGCCGACGGCGGCAGGGTCTGGCGAGAGGGGCGGGATTCTGGATGCGGAAGTGGTGTATGTCTTTGCCGTTGCGGTTGCGATTGTTGCTGCTGGAAGTGAGGGAAGTGTTGCTCCGGCGGAGGCGGCGGCGGCGGCAGCACTTCATGCCGGTGCTGCTGATGCTGCAGTAAGTGAGGCGGTTGCTGCCGCTGCTGGTGGTGGTGGTTTGGCGCGGGCGGCTCCAGGTCGTGGGTCGGCCGTGGCTGAGGCAGCGGCATGTGATTGTGAGCATACGGGTGCTGCTCCATGGCGTTTTTCAGCTGTTTCACCCGAGACAAAAGCGCCTTCGCGGCTACTTTTTGAGAGCGATAGGGTGCTAGAGACAACTGGAACAAGGCGCACTCCGCTGCATTTGCGCGACTGGTAAACAGAACCACCCGGTCTTCTACTGAGTAAGTGTTGTCGGCTGCCGAGACGGGTAGAAGACGGAGGGGATATGCGACTGGTCGCTTGAGATAGGAACTGGTCCTAACTAGCTGTTCGCTGGTCGCCGTCGGAGATATTGCTGTGGGTATAGGACGAGAATGGAAGCGCAATGTCGTCAATGCCTCACAACACTAACCCAATGTTCTTCACTAGTCGGTGGTTGAGAACAGGAACTAGCAGGTGTTCTGATGACTCGTCAGAGTGAAGAGCCACTATGAGCGTAGTCCCCTGACCGTCCTAGAAGCCAGTGGAAGAAAAAAATGTAGCAGTAGACGTTTCTAAGACTGTGCTTTTGGAGCGCTCGGTAACGAGAAGATATGCGTATGGAAAGAGAATGTGAATGGGGCTACAGGCCGTGTATCAGAAGATTCCGAGCCCGAGGGAGAGGACGACAAGGGACAGCCGGTTGGGGGTTCACCGTCGAGACCAGCGCCGCAGGGCAGGGGAACGCAAGGTAGGTGATGTAGGCGGTTGCAGCTTGCCGCATGGGTGGTGGGTGTAAGCGTGGGAGGCGGGCGTAGTGCAATAACGAGCACTCGATCGGCCAAGCAAACAATCCAGTCAAATATTCGTACTCCGTACTGCAGGTACTGTACTTGCCTGAAGTGTTGTCGAAGTGTGGGAAGTGCGTGATTGTGAGACGGGAATGAGAGAGAATGCGATGCTATGCGATGCGCTGCGCTGCGATGCGACTTGAATGTGTGATATTACGACTCATCACTTGCTCATCTGCCCATTTGCCTGGTGGGCTGGGCAGGAACGGGCCTTGGAACGGCGTCGCCTTGCCCTTACCCGATTCCTTGCCGGCTGGCCTGTGAAGCTGAACTAGCGGTGGCCGACAGTGGCCCTACGCTCTGCCTGCTCTGCCTGCTCTGCCCTGTCGGCTTTGTGGGCGTTCGGGTCGTTGCAACACCTTCCGACAACCTATCAGCAGTTGGCGCGACCGCTTGGGACCGCCGGTCATGTACAAGTACTCCCGGTGCTCTGGAGAGCCGACTGGACCAGTGGGCTGCAGTGGGCTGTTCGCTGGGTCATGTGCTGGGCAGACGTGGCAGACACTGGCAGACAGAAGACAGAGAGACAATCTTCGCCTGGCTGTGGCCTCTCGGATGCCCTGACAGGCCATTGGGCGGGGACGGCACATGTCGCGGTACCCGACACTGCTGCCGCCCGCGATTCCGCTGTGTTCGTGCTGTCGTGAACGTGTGGTCGGCAGCGAGAGCGGACCTGCAAAACGTGCTGCAGGGTCCGACCATACAGGGGCCATAACGGTGGATTCTCCCATCCAGGCCCCCAGCTTGCCCAGCCTGCCCAGCTTGCCACCTGCTCGGCATGTGAATGGCCAGCTGCCCCATCTTCTTTCCCCGAGAGCACCCAAAGATAGACCACGCTGTACCGAAAGATCGGCTTGTGAAAGCCCTACGACCGTATTCGTACCCGTCCTGGTCAACTTGTCTTTCTGCTGTTGTGTTGAAGTGCACGACGAGGCCATCCCACTCAGGTATGCCAGTTGAGTGAGCGTATCCCATGGGTGTATTGGCCCAGTGCTGTTGTTTGCTACAACTTCATGCAATTCGAGTCAGTGGCTGGCGGACAGGTATGAATCACATGAGTCGTAATGAACCAGTAGGTATGCCGACGCCAATGACATAGGGAAAGATGACAGCACAGGAGACGAAGTGGCCAGAACCTGCAAGGTGAGAGGTGTGAAAGACGGAAGCTGGGAGCCGAAGGGACGAAAGACCAAACACATCGAGTGGGATCGCACGCAGTGAGAATGACGATGACGATGTCCTCCCAAAGAGTGAAGAGATCAGCGGTCACACTACCCCGTGCTTCTGCCAGTACCAACCATTGGAGTGGTCAATGGGAGGAATGGACTCTTCGGAAGTCGATCGACGGGCGGGCAAGGCCTCGTCTGTCTGCTTCCCTGACCTCTGAATGGGGTACAGGCACGTGTCAGGCCTCGAACGGGGAACGACGATAAATGCCTCCAAATATGTGGTCACATGCAAACCTTGCCCACGATCAAATGGCCGTTAGCTTCTGGGCGGCTCATTTACCAGTCGTCTTCGGCGCCCTTGTCTCGAATATCGTCTCGCCTTTGAAATATCCGCCGACTGGCGACCAAGCAGGCAACCGGTCAGCCAACATAAAACATCATGAGCGTCTCCTCGGATCCAACCAATAAAGCAGCACTCCAACTGCACATTCAGACCGCTTGGCCTTGCCCATTGCAGCCGTCTAGACGGGACAGGAGAGGTGAACGTTGCTGCCAAGATGTGCCACAAGAAGCATCCCACTTGGGAAAGCCATTCATCGATGGCCCAAAGCACCTGGTAATTCGCCGTGTTCCTAAATGAAACGTAAGGTAAGGAATGTAAGCACATTGGAGAGGTGACTGTTCTGCCAACGCAAGACACAAGGTGAACGGCTAGTCGGAACGGAACTCGGGAGGGATGGCTCAGATGGCAGATTTGCATGTTCCCCCTCCGTTCGACTCGTCCTTCATGTGCCCTCCAAGGCTCTGTGTTGCTTGTCTGCCTCTTCGGGTACCGCATCTGCATATTCGCGGTGTCGGGGTCTCGATCAGCATTCGAATCAGCATGCGCGTCTCGTGTAATAAAGGATGCGCTCGGTCAAGTAATAATAAGTAGGCACGTCCGTGGCACGGTCAGGGCCCAAAGTCTTTCAGCGAGACAACTCTGCGAGCTTCCTATCGCATCCACGTGCATGCAGGTAGCTGATGAAAATTCCGTGAGCGTCGTAATAGAGTTTGGCTGGCATGCAAGCTGCAATCCTCCAGGCTTCTCGCAGCTCGGGGAGTTCGATGAGTCCGGTCGCCTCAGATAGGCGTGGAGAAAAACGAGGCTATCCAGGCCATGTGACCGTTAAATCGCCGACTAGAAATACTGACTCCAGTCTACTGTCTGACCAAAGCCAAACCAGGACAGGCCAAGGAAACGCGTCCAAAAACTATTGAAATCACGAACTACAGCCATTGGAAGCAGCTGAAACCGGGAAGCGTCCCAATATAATAGGGCAGCCAAGGCACATGAAAAACCGGAGGGATCGTCTTGAAAAACACGTCCGCGGGGCCGTCAAGCAGGGCAGCACATAGTAGGGGTAGCATCCTTTGCACAAGCGCATGCGACGGCAGATAGGAAGATCTACCACCTCGTGTAGCACGAGACTGCGTTTCGCATTGTGAGTCGCGGTACGAGCAGACTAGCGGGGGTACGATCAAGTGCAAAGTCTCGACAGCGCGCCTGGTGACGAGCTGGCAAATTTAATTTGGAGTGGTGGCAGGGCATGGCGTTTCCGTGACGAGCGATAAGCAGCGTGAGGTACGAGGCAGGGCTGCGTACTCGACCCTTGGCTCAAGGAATCACGGAAATGCAAAACGAATGGAAATGTCCGGTCCCTCTGACGCTGCCCAAGCAACAAGATGTCACCAAGACGGCAGCAAATGCTCGGGCAGCTCTTATGGTACCATATCAAGATTGATCCTTCTCCGCGCCGCGAAATCGCAATTCTCACCAACAACGATGCGTTCGGAAGACCAGCAGAATGCCAGTTCCAGGTGCTTCGCAACAATGAGTTGCACTGTCTAATGGGCGCGTTGGAGAAAGAAAGAAGAAGAGGGACGAAGCGGCGGGCGAAAAATCATCGTGAAGGATACAGTCGGTAGGTGGAGATGGCCCAAGCTCCTCCGCCTATCATGTGACTTTATCCAAGCGGATACGCTTATCGGCTGCTTATCAATGTGGCTCAAACTCGCTAGCCGTTTGTGGCTGGTGGGAATCTCGACTTCAAGCTATGAACGTGGGGTCTGTCTCCTGGCATCTAACTCCAGGGCCCATCCGTACCATGACAGGTGTGCTGTGCTGTGCGATTGCGACACTGCGATTCTTTGACGATTGACGACCCCGTTTCTTACGGCATCTCTCGGCGCTCTTGATTCTGAAGGGGCATTGCATCTGGATGCATACATACTGCTAAGAGTGCATCTTGGCCTGCGCGCCAATTGACATTGTTCTATCCTTACGTCCTACTCTCCTGAATCGGTTCCTGAATTCGACGCAATGGCATCAGCACTATTCTTCCTCGATTTGAAGGGCAAGGTGCGATAGCAGCTCCTCCGCCAAGCCAACAAGGCACTCGTACTGACCGACGACTCTGCCAGACCCTTCTTGCCCGAAACTACCGTGGTGACATTCCCATGTCTGCTGTCGAAAAGTTCCCTGTCCTACTGAGCGAAGCCGAAGAAGAATCATCTGCTGTACCACCATGTTTCTCCCACGAGGGTATCAACGTGCGTACCCCAGAAACCATCGTCTGTCATATCAGCTAACCGGCCCCAGTATCTTTACATCCGACACAACAACCTGTACCTCCTCGCCTTGACGAAACGGAATACCAATGCCGCCGAGATCCTACTGTTCCTGCACAAGATTGTCGAAGTGTTCACCGAGTACTTCAAGGCGCTGGAGGAAGAATCCATTCGCGACAACTTCGTCGTCATTTACGAGCTGTTGGATGAGATGATGGACTTTGGCTACCCGCAAACCACCGAGTCCAAGATCCTGCAGGAATACATCACCCAAGAATCGCACAAGCTGGAGGTACAGGCCCGGCCACCCATCGCAGTCACCAATGCCGTCTCTTGGCGTTCCGAGGGTATAAGATACAGAAAGAACGAGGTCTTCCTGGACGTCATCGAGAGTTTGAACCTGCTGGTGTCTGCGAACGGCAACGTACTGCGGTCCGAGATCCTTGGCGCCATCAAGATGAAGTGCTACCTGTCCGGTATGCCTGAACTGAGATTGGGACTGAACGACAAGGTCATGTTCGAGACGACGGGGCGAACAACAAGAGGCAAGGCCATCGAGATGGAAGACGTCAAGTTCCACCAGTGTGTCCGATTATCACGCTTCGAAAACGACAGAACCATCTCCTTCATCCCTCCCGACGGCGAGTTCGAACTTATGAGCTACCGGTTGAACACCCAAGTGAAGCCTCTGATCTGGGTTGAGTGTTTGGTCGAGAGCCACTCGGGATCGAGAATAGAATACATGCTCAAAGCAAAGGCCCAGTTCAAGAGGAGGAGCACAGCCAACAACGTTGAGATCATCGTCCCGGTGCCTGACGATGCCGACTCGCCACGATTCCGAACCAACATCGGTAGCGTGCACTACGCCCCTGAGCAGAGCGCCATCGTCTGGAAAATCAAGCAGTTTGGTGGTGGCAAGGAGTTCCTTATGCGGGCTGAGCTGGGTCTTCCCAGTGTACGAGGAGACGATGAACATGGTGGCGGTATGACTGGTGGTTTCGGTGGTAGTATGGGTGGCGTCAGTGCTGGCAAGGGCGCCAAGAGGCCGATACAGGTCAAGTTTGAGATCCCCTATTTCACAACCAGTGGTATCCAGGTGCGATACCTGAAGATTACCGAGCCCAAGGTATGTCCATCTTCATCTCCCCGTCCATGTGACTATTCGCTCACCGGTTCATTAGTTGCAATACCCTTCCTTGCCATGGGTGAGATACATCACACAGTCTGGAGATATTGCTGTCCGCCTTCCTGATGCGGTCTGAGAGGCTGTCGTCACCGAATGATTTACGCGTCTGGCAAGGGCTGGTCACTTTTCAACAGGCTTAGAGAAAAGTTCAGCTGCATATGATATATCGCACTTGGCCAGCACCTAATGAATGTTCCGAGAGTCTGGACTTAGATGAATGAAGACTCACTTGATTTTCACCTTCCAACTTCTTTGTCTCCTCGTATCTGTCACATTCCCCGTATATCGTCACATTGATGGGCCGGCTCACCACCATAGCAGCGGGATATCAAACTGACAAGATGGGGCGACTTTCCTACCACTTCGAGCTTGGCGGTTTGCGCGGCGTCATTAAGGATACAAGTCAACAGCCATCGCCAATAGTCCTAACATGGCTGTCAGGTTGAGCAGCTTCCTACGTGGATCACCATACATCGGTATGTATCGTCCACATCGATCCACCGCTCAGTCTGAAGCATATATGGCAGGCACCTTCATCCTTCGAGATGGCTTCCATCGACCAGCCAGCATCTTCCACTGCTTCTTCACTTCGATCCACGCTTCGCAACAGTCACTTTGCTGTCCGCCCTCACGCCTCGTCCTCCACCAACTCTACACCAGCACTCGACACTTCAACAGTCCACCTACCCACCCACCCACCATCTACCATGCGTCTCATCAACGTCAAGACCCTCCACCTCGAGGAATTCTTCGGCCCCTCCTTCCCGCCCTACGCGATCCTCAGCCACGCCTGGGGCGCCGAGGAGGTCACCTTCCTCGAATGGCTGCGCCTCGACGCTGCCGTCAAGGCCAAGGCGGGTTACAGCAAGATCGTGGGCGCGTGCCGTCAGGCCCAGAAGGATGGCCTGCCGTACCTCTGGTGCGATACCAACTGCATCGACAAGCGCAGCTCGGCTGAGCTCAGCGAGGCGATCAACAGTATGTTCGCCTGGTACCGAGACTCGAGGGTGTGTTATGCCTACCTGGTCGATGTCGATGCGAAGAAGACGGGGCAGTTTGAGAGGAGTCGTTGGTGGAGCAGGGGGTGGACGCTTCAGGAGTTGCTGGCCCCGAGTACAGTGGTGTTCTTTGATGGCAACTGGCGCCTCATTGGTGATCGTGCATCATTGTCCGACACCATATCGAAGATCACCTTGATCCACGTTGGCGTCCTGAGAGACCGCGCGACCATCTACGACTACTCCATTGCTCAACGAATGTCTTGGGCTGCCGACCGCCAGACCACACGAGCAGAAGACCAGGCTTACTGCCTGCTTGGTATTTTCGACATCAACATGCCGTTGCTCTACGGTGAAGGCCATAAGGCTTTCATTCGGCTGCAACAGGAGATTGTCAAAGTGTCTGATGATCAAAGTGTTCTAGCGTGGAATCCCGACCCGATGGAATCTTCTGGATGGATGTCAGTTCTGGCGCCGTCTCCGACTGAGTTCCGATCATGCGGTTCTGTTGTAAGGGATAGGATGCTCCTACGTTATCCCTACTCCATCACTAATCTGGGTATTTCGATGAATCTTCCCATGATGAAGACTATCGAGCGTGGTATCTGCTTGGTTGGGTTGAACTGCGCAAGAGAACTACAAGGCAAGGATGAGTCACATTCACGTACTCGTGGAAAAGTCATTCCCCGCCGATTCCAAATTTGGGTAATCTTACGTCTTCATGGCGCAAGCTATCTTCGTGGACTTGGGCATGTGTTCCTTCAGGATGCGTACCCCGTTTTTGGGAATTCGACCCTCAAAAACCTGTATCTCAGTCTTGATGTTCCCAGAGGCGTACCAGGTGTTGAACAAGAGAACTTTGGTCACCCGAAAGCATTAAGACACCACGGACTGATTCCAGCTCAATGTGGGTTTCTAGTGTTAGTCTCCTCGGGCAGCATGAATATCCAGGATAACATGTTCGAGCCGGCGTATACCCTGGGTCCCTTCGCGCTGACGCCGCTATGTCCACGAGGAGTATCTACACAGTCCCACTTACTGGTCTCCAGCGGCACCCTAACTACCTTGCTTTCTGTCTTTTGGGACGAACGTGGAAACCCGCAGGAATTTCTGCACACTACTATTGCCGACCCAGGTATGCAGACAACTGGACATATGGCCACTCAGGATGAGTGGGAGTGCCTTTTCAAGCCAAATACTTCGCGTCTCAAAAGGCATGACACATCCAACTCCATGCACCACTTGCATGCAAGATTACGTCAGTCTCATTCAAAAGCAATGATACCTTACGCAAAAGAGAAGACAGATCCTCTGGTATGGAAGGAGGCCAGAGCTCTTCACGATCTTCGCGGTAATCCAGAAGTGGCTGTAAATGTCGTATTTAGGGAGCCACCAAAGCTTTGATGCTTAACACGGCGAGAGTCCCTTGATTTTCAAGGTATTCATTTGTAAAGTATCAAAGGCAACCTCTTTATAATAGCTTATAAACAACAGCACCTCGCCTAGTCTGTATTTAGTGAAAGTTATTAGCGAACGGATACCATCGTGTTCCTCCAGGGGTCATCTTACCCGGCTGAGATCCTATACTTCAGCCAGAAGCCATCCTGCACTCGGCCTCTTCTATCAGCCCACGGAGTAGCTCTAGAATGTATCGTGCCTCGTTCCCTGCATTCCCCAACAGCTCTTCATCGTAATCCACCCCTGGAGTTGTTCCTAGTGCTTTTTCAAGTGACACAGCTTTCAGGTGATGCCCACGAAGCCCATACATGCGCTGAGTATCGACAACCCGAACACCATCTGGCACGGTCCACTGACTGCTTAAAGCTTTCAGAAGATTTTTAACATCGTGGCCCACAAGGCAAACATTAGCAAAGGGAGAAATCAGTGACCCCAGCTGCCGTTGAAGGATACAACCAAAATCGGTTTCCAGTATCGTACTTGTCGAGCCGAACATAAAATTGTCGGCTGCGCCATAGTCTGCTCTTTCTCCGACTGTAGGACTTCTTGATACTCGGTAATGGCTAGACGTCATATGAGAGTAGCCCGAGGGTTGCCAAACAGATATGCCGATGCTTGATACCTTGCAATCGCTATTGCGTTCCATTTGTGCACTAATTGCCACGAAGACGATGCCCTTTCCATAGGCCTGACGTAATGCTTTTCGAATAAACTCGTACTCATTCTCAGGATTGTTCGAATAAGATTGGGGAAGGGTTTCGCTCGAAGTCGCCCAATGCTGGTAGAATCCATATAAACTCTTAAGCATCACGAGGGGTGTTTCTACCATTAGGCCAGTGATATGACGTATCCATTCTCTGCTGTCGAAAGGCATAGTTCGTTGCTAGAAATGTCGCAATCTGCACCTCGAGTCGAAAACTCCAAGTTTCCACATGAACGATATTAAGCGGCGGCATTCTCTCAAGGCTGGCCTATCCAAGCAAAGCATTGCTTCAGCTACCATATTCCTTGTTGTCTTCACTGTCGCAACAAAGAACCGTCGCGGGAACTACGCGATACGTTGCAATGGCAGGTCTTTATTCGCTTTACGAGTCGACCGCATTCGGCGATCTATCCTTTGAACAGGAAAGATTCTACCACTAGAAACGAACCACGCAGTAAGACGAATTCATTTCCTGTGTAGCTGGAAAGTATCATTTGGGTCCGCGCCGCCTAACTGGCACAGCCTCGCCTGCTATGTTATAGGTCAGAACATCGTAAAATGAAAGGCCTCAGGTTTGAAAGAGATGCATGGTGGTTTTGCAATTCCAGATGCAGAGGTGCTGCTGAAAAATGTGATTGGATCTGAGATAAGAGCTTCGAAGTGCCACATCTCGTGGCTTTTCAAGTTAAAACCCAGTAGAAGCTACTATCTTACCAGCTGACTGAATTCACTCTCGAAACACATCTGCGAGACAGCTGTTAATGCAGGCTATGGTTCGGCTCGGCGACGCAGCTCCTCTTGAACACTCCTGCGCCAAAAGACCAGAGATGTGCAAAGCAGTTGACAGTGGTGATGTTGGGAAAATTTCATGTTACGAAGGTACTTCCTTGACAATGCCTAGCTTGAGATGCCATGACCGGAGGGTAATATACCTAGGTGAATGGTGATTCTCACGAAATATTCTCTCATTTAGGCAGATACGGGCCCCGGAACTGGAAAGAGGGAGAACCTTGGAAGGTTAGGAGGTACCTAAGGTAGTAGGCACTTTACCGTCACTTTGCGCTAATGCACCCCCACGCCAGTCCTGGCCGGGACGTGGGGTAGTGAGTGCGCTTCTCATAGCTCCAACGTGGGAAGTACGTGCACCCCCCGAGAATCGTTCGAAGGGAATCCGACCGCCTGGGTCTACCACTCCTTACTTCCACCACCAAAACCGACCCGTTATATCATACTTATAGTGACGTCAGAAGAGTGACTCCGAGATGGTGCGATTGAATGGCCTCTCAGCAGCAGTCGCCGGGCCTTTCAGCCTCTTACAAACGTGCCAGCCGGAAGGGAGCGCCGAGGAAGTTTGCGTGCGAGTGGCAAGGCTGCGACAAGGTCTACTCACGTGCTGAGCATCTTCAAAGACACCAACTGAATCGTAAGAATGATATTTCTTCGTGCGAGTAGTAATCGCAGTGGTCTGCCTAGTCTTATTCCTCGGATGCTGATTCGTACCTAGATAATCCCAAGGAGGTGTACCGCTGTGATGTGCCAGACTGCACCCAAGAATTCGTGCGTCAGGACCTGCTGGCCCGGCATAAAAAGCGTCACTCGGATTCTTACGTCCCCAGGAATCGTACCAGTAGCTTCAGCATCCCAAGGAGGGACTTTTCAAGGAGGGACAATTCGAAATCGAACACTCATACCGAGAGGGCGGTTCTCGCTGCGCTTGGTGACCAGAACACCAGTCCGCTCACGCGGCCCACATCCCAGCTGCCTCTGCCACCCGCTCCACCGCTGACAGGGCAAGCGACGACAACACTCCGCCAACCAGCCAGTATGCCTCGAAATGGCCCTGTACTACTGTCTGATTCCCCCAACCACGTTGTATCGCCTCTGCCAAGTATCCATACCAACCCGATAACCTATACCGTTACCTCTTCATGGGCCAGTCCTCCGCGTCCTATCTATCCCTTGCCTCCTAGGCCCCCGACCCATGCCCGCGAGCAGCCGGCTAGTTGTGACAACTCAAATATCTTGCCGTTCCAGAACCCCGAGCCCTCTATTGACTCGATGCTCGCTAACGTCGGGGACGTGGGAATAAACTGGCTCTTTGACCCCGTCGACCAGCCCAAGGATCTCTCATTCACCGAAGGGGGCCTCGGGTCCGCCTTAGACAGCAGTGTCCTCTACGACCGTGAATCCTTCGCGACCAACTCCCAGCCCGACCTCGACACTCCGAGTCGTCTTGACCTGCCAGATGAACTTCTCTCGAATCAGCGCCGCCAAGAAGTACTGCGTTGGGTGCGTCTGTCTTGTGAGAAACGACCAAAGTACCATGCGCAATTGAAAAGCCTCCTCCAGGAGGTTGCTGGCGACTTGCCACACCTGAGCATAGACTTTATGGGGGAATGCATTCAATACTACTGGAACTATGTATCCCCGCGAATACCCATCATCCATCAGCCTACCTTCTCCCCGGTTCAGTGCCCCCTTTTCTTGTTCCTGGTCATGTTTGCGCTTGGAGCGGCCCAGAAGCATAACCAGTGTACGAACGAGGATTTCTCAGAGTGCAAATCTCTTGCAGACCTCATTATCGAGTGTGTTCGCTTTGATATCCTGATGAGCGATGACGCCGAACCTCCAGTTGATCTATGGGTCGCCCAGGCACTCCTCCACCTCGAGTTCTACGAGAAGATGTACTCCTCCCGCAAGCTGCATGAGAGATCTCATATATATCATTCCAACACGTTGAATATACTTAGACGAGGGAGTCATCTCATCGGTCGATCGGGCTCGACAACACCACCCAGCACAGACGGCGACCCAGGTCGAAGAGCGAATCTCACTGTTGCAGCTTGGTGGAAACGATGGGCGGACACCGAGGCTATTCACCGCGTCGTCTTCGTCGCCTTCATGATGGATATCATCCACGCTGCTATGTTCGGGCACTCTGCAGACATGGCTCCGCATGAGATCCGCCTCCCTCTACCTTGCGACGACCTTGTATGGTCCGCATCAAGTCCGGAAGCCATGCGGCAGCAACGTGAGGCACAGATTAGGATGCATGGTGGAACACCTCTCTCATTTCTGGAAGGACTCAAACGAGCCATCCATAGGAGGCCGGTTCGCACCCACCCATTCGGTCGCATGATTATCATGTGTGGCTTGCTGAGTGTTGGTTGGCACTTGAGGCATCGCGAGACGCACCTGAAGTGGTTCCTACCGCGTGATTCCGACTCGAATAACGCAGCCATACGGGATAAATGGTGCCGGATGCTGCTGCAGGCATTCGACGACTGGTTCGACACGGACAAGACCGAAGCCAGAATCTCGGGAAACCCGCCCGATGCAAACGGTCTCATACAAGACCCTGCCGTGTTATACCACCTGGCTCACATTGGTATGTATGTCGACATTGTGGACTGCCAAGTCTACGCAGGTGCGAAATACGTGATCGGCAGGGAAGTATCCAAGCGAGACTACAAGAATGTAGCCTCGCGTATGTCAAGATGGCCCGGCGAGCCCAAGACACGACACGCCATCTTACGCGCCATCTCGCATGCTTTTCAACTGCTTTACCAGATCATCATCAACCCCCATCATCGAGGAACGACAAGCTACCAGAACCGAGCAGCACAGGAGTATGATGTTCACTACTCGACGCGCAACGATGTAGACCCGCATCGGCCGTGGATCATGTACTATGCGACATTGAGCATCTGGTCCTATGCCCGAGCCACAGCGGAGATCGCAGGCCCTGCCAACTCCCTAATGGGCCGGATGGCGACTCTGACTCATCGAAACAGTTCAGGTTCTATATCAGAGTACCTCTCGCGAGTAGCGAAGTTGGAGGAGCTGGATACGGAAACGGCGGCCACACTACACGATGGACTGCCGCGATTGCTGGACGCGGTCGGCGCCCTTTCAGCCGAGTCGAATTCGGAGCTACTCAATGAAGCGGGCGACCGGTTGCATGTGTGTAAGAAGATGATGTTCACTGGCGAGTCGTGAACAAAGTTACTCATACGCATAGGGTTGGTGTTTTCTTGATGTCTTAGCGAATCGATGCATGCAGCCATTGTCTCATGGCCACTGGCGCAAGGACGAACGATTGAGTACCCGCTGTACTGGTCTTGCAGTAGGGAATGGAAAACAGTGTGTATTGTTCACGGTCTTTTGTGTGTTCTACTTCCTATGAACTGTTCAAATCGCTGCTGTTGGAAGACTGGGTATTGGGACTGAGAGCTCCTTGATCTGTAGCATTGCCTCTGCGGAAACGTGTTGTGTTCCGACGACTGAGCAGTGATCTCTCAACCAAATCAAGAGAAGCCATTCGCGAAATACCCAACGAGAGAGAACCGATATTGGTGCCTGCTATTTCAATCAAAGGGAAGTGTGCTCGAGGCATGAAGCGAAGCAGCCCGCCATCCGAACCCACCCCAAACCTGCCATGATCTTCCAGGTCTTGAGATCGCAACGATCACCATCAGATAAGATCAAAAGCCGTCATTGCTCCTGGCAGCTCAGCGAAATCTTAGTATGAGCATCCGAACGGTCCAAGAATGGAGGCATATCGCAGTGTAACATCTCGAACAAAGCCCTTCTTTTCCAAGATTTGGCGGCCACCTCGTCTGCACGAATCGCCGCGTGTTCACGTGCTGAGCGGAAGAAAGACCACCGATTCAATTGGTCGACATTGGCAAACTGCTCAGCGATAGCCCTCACCGATGTACCTTCACGTGTAGTACGTTCAACATTGCAGGTGATAGAAGGATGATGTAAACTCCAACACAGAATGCAGGATGTGATCTTCACATGGGCTGCCCAGTGTAGGCTACAGGCTTGCAGGCACCCCAACAGCGCCCCCAACCACCGCTGAAAGGCTAGCAGAGCACCTGTAACTCGAGACACCGGCCCCAACTGGCTATTTCCCCGACACACACACGTAGGAATACACGAGTCTCGCATTGCTTATCTACACCTTGACGAGATCCTGTACAAGGACGACTCCCTGTCCGTCTGTCTGTCAGTCGTCTTGCGCCCTTTCCAACCGGCGACTCCAAACGGGCCTAGCGGCATAGCATCGTCGCTTACCTACAAAACTCGGGCTGACGGTGCAGCCAGCGACTCACGAGCTTGATAAGAGGCCTACATCCACGAATCTGATAAGAGGTCTGTCGACATTCAACTCAGATACCAGCCTTCGTGGGAGACGACAATCAGAACCACAATTGTCCAGTCAATCTCGGGACCATGGCAGAGCGGCGCGGCTCACAAGAGGAGGGCGTCCTCGACCCAGGCTCTCGTCCAGATGCAAGCGAGACAACACCACTACTCGCCTCATCCACGGCACCGACAGCGCCGGCGGGCGATCCAGACGTCGCGGAAGCCCTCACGCACCCTCCTCTCCCCAGCTCATCCCAGAGACCAGAAGACAAGCCCCTCCCCAAGAAACAGATCTTGCTCCTGTGCTACGCGCGGCTGATCGAGCCGATCACCTTCTTCAGCATCTTTCCCTACATCAACGCGATGATCGCGCGCAACGGGGGCGTCCCCGACAGCGACCTGGGCTTCTACTCGGGGCTGATCGAGTCGCTGTTCAGCCTGACGCAGATGCTGGTGATGGTGCTGTGGGGGCGGCTGGCCGACCGCGCCGGCCGCAAGCCGGTGCTGGTGGTCTCCCTCCTGGGCGTGGCCGTCGCCACCGCGCTCTTCGGGCTCAGCCGCACCCTGGGCCAGATGGTGGCGGCGCGGTGCGCGGCCGGCGTGTTCGCGGGGAGCATCGTCACCATCCGCACCATGATCGGCGAGCACAGCACCCCGAAGACCCAGGCCAGGAGCTTCAGCTGGTTCGCCTTCGCCGGCAACGTGGGCATCTTCCTGGGGCCTTTGATCGGGGGCGCGCTGGCGGACCCCGCGGGCCAGTACCCGCGCGTGTTCGGCGGGGTGTGGTTCTTCGAGACGTTCCCGTACGCCCTCTCCGGCCTCGTGGTGGCGTGCATCGCGCTGTCGGCCGTGGTCACCAGCGCGCTCTTCGTGGACGAGACGCTGCGGCGGTCGCGCCCCTCCCCGGGCCCCGAAGCCGGCGGCGTATCCCCGCCCAAACCCGGCGCGGCGATGTCGACCTGGCGACTCCTCAAGTCCCCGGGGGTGGCTATCGTGATCTACAACTACGGGCACGTGATGCTGCTGGCGTTCGCGTACACGGCGATCATCCCGGTGTTCTGGTACACGCGGGTGGCCCTGGGCGGGCTCGGGTTCTCGCCGCTGCGGATCTCGCTGTTCATGGGGCTGTCGGGGCTCGCGCAGGCGGTGTGGCTGCTGGGCGTGTTCCCGCGCCTGCAGCGGCGCCTCGGCACCAACGGCGTCATGCGCGCCTGCGGCAACTGCTACCCCGTCTTCATGCTGGTGCAGCCGCTGCTGAACGCCATGCTGCGGTACGGCGGTGACGGCGAGCACGGCGGCGCCGCCCTCGTCGCCTTCTGGGTCCTCGCGCCCCTGCTGCTCGCCCTCGGCTCCGGCGTCAGCATGGCCTTCACCGCCGCCCAGCTGGCGCTGAACGACGTCTCCCCCTCGCACGAGACGCTGGGGATGCTGAATGCCCTGGCGCTCACCGTCACCAGCGCCCTGCGCTCCTTCTCGCCCGCGCTCTTCGCCAGTCTGTTCGCCATCGGGGCCAGGAACCAGTGGGTTTGGGGGTACTTCGTCTGGATCATCTTGGCTGCCTTGGCTCTGGGATTTACCGTCGCCACTAGATTCCTGCCGGCCGCCAGTGAGAAGGACACCGGGAGCCTACCCAGTGAACCGGAGCCTCCCTGCTACAATGACGACGAGACCGTCACCGAAGATGAATCACATTGAGATCAACCATAGCTGAAGAATCAGCTGGGGCAGCGACAGCTTTGGATGTTTGGATTGCCATAGAACAAATACAGTTAGGAAAGCGCAGCCATGTCCGTTGATGAATGAATCATTTTCACTACTTAGTCTAGGAATCTGGGCCGAGAAGACATGCGAAAGATGCTATAAAGATTCCCTGCCCAAGATCACGCTTATGATGCAGACGCAGATCTATCCGTGCAAAGCCTGACGCCGAGCCGAGATCCAATGCCTCTCATATGGGTCTTGATCCCCTCATTTCCTGAACGCCATCCCGATGCAGTGGCCCTGATATCCTCATCGTACAGGCAGACAGGCAGTTTATCCTCGGTTTCGGTTGCTCTGCCATCTCCTGACCATGAACTCTCGAATCTTGTATCGCTTAAAGGCCGTTGTCGGGTCCAATACCTCCTCACATGGAGGTGGTATATCAACGTAAATCAAGACCAGTGTCTTCAGCGCAGTCGCTTGCACACGGTTGATAGAGTGCAGCCAATGCCACGACTTGGCCGCCGACTGTCGCTTCTCCCCCTGCCATCGCTTATCCGTGTACGACGGCAGAACAATCAAGGCGAATTCGGCATGCGAGAAGACCGGTCCGCGGTGGTAGAGCATCCAGTCCACCCCAAACTTGATGCCAGGTCTTACTACCCAGCCCAGGGAGCGGAAGTGGTGGTAAACGGCGTAGTGGATGAGGAAAGGGTCATCGGGCCGGAGACCGGTAGTTCGAGGAGGGAAATATGAGTGTTGTCGAAAGAGGCCGAATAGCTCTCGAGCGCTCATCTCCTTGCCAGTCATGTCATCCGTAACAGCCAAAGCCCCAAGCGCAAAGACAAGGTAGAAGGCCTCTTCCGGACAAAGCTGCAGGTGTTCTCGGTCCACGAGCTCGGCTTCCGCGCGCCCGTTAGACACAACAGGCGTGTCTGAGATCTCTTCGGTGAACTTCGACGTGATATTCGCAGGCTTGGATAGTGATGAATGTCCATTCACCATGGTACCCTCGACGGGCTTGCCATTGCCTTGCGGACTATAACTCGGGCTGGGTGGGTCGAACAGTTTGAATGTGGTGGATTCGACCTTCGGCGAGAATCGTACGCTCTTCTGACGTTTTAGAGTCGACGTGGCAGAGGCGGGAGACGGTCGTGGGGATGGATTGTCGGAATATCTGGGCGGAGTATTCGGCACTGAACCATTGCCAGTCGGCAGCCAAGATGTCTCTGCATCGGGCGTCGCACGGCCATTCATGCTTGACGGGACGTTCTTAGGCATAGATATGGGATTGTTGACTCGGGCCGGTTCTAGCAACGTCTCACCATCTATTATTCGGTTGACAATCGCTTCAGTAGCCTTGCGAGTTCCTTCGTCGACGTCTTCATTGCGAATACCATTGAGACGACGGAGACGAAGGTCGTGGAGAGAATTGGGCAATGCAAGCAGCTCCTTGGGTCCCACTGGGGCAATCCAGGCTTCTTCAAGTCTCGTCTTCATGATGGCCTCTTGCTCTTTCCTAGCACGTTCCCACTTCATCAACTTGCGTTCCTCCCGCCTCTTGGCCGTGAAGTTCTCAGCGACATGACCTTGATGTTTGCCTTTGCGGCTTTCCTCTCGCTTGTACCAGTTGGGCTCGCTTCGGCTGTAGTTGCCCTTGCCAAAGAAACCTTGCTCCCACAAGGCGCGTATGGATTTCGTTTCCAGAATGTGAACGGATCGGGTCTCTTGTGACCAGATACCCCCATGGACAACAGCAGGCTCGGCTGGCGGAGGCGAGACGACCTGTCTTACCCACGTGTAGAGCAGATGGAACAGTGAAAGCGGATTACTGGGATAGAAACTAGGCAGAGGATACGTGCGAATGGGAACAGGCAGAGCGTAGATCTGATGGAGTGGTGGCCCTCTAGGTGCAGGTGGACGTCCATTTGGCTTCACTTCAGAATCTACGGGGGCAGCGGATGGTGCTGGGGTAGCAGCATCTTGTTGAGGCATGCTGGCAGGTGAGTTGGAGGCGTGAGACATGACTGCTTTCACATCATCTTCAATCCCCTTGGAAAAGTCAGCGCGACATGGCCAATGGTGTAATAACGGCAAAGTGAAGTAAAATGGTGCTGGGGAACTCGCTCAGATACCGTTGTAGTCTATATTTGGGCACTCATCGAGAGTATTTCATCTCTAAGCTCCTTATGTAAAGTCTGTCATCACCGCGAGTTGTCCATTCCCGGCACCGTGGCAGCTTTGCCAGATATCGTGGATGGAAAGTGTGGCATTTGCAAGGTACAACGATCTTGCCATGCTGGACGAGGATTGAAAAAAGGAAAAGACTCACCACTGAGTACTGTCAGGAGCGAGGGCTCTTGCATCGAGTCGCACAACAGAGCCCCCAAACTACTCGACACGGTACGCGACTGACTGACTGACTGACTGACTGCGTGACAGGCCGAAGAAACAAGAGATGGTGGCGGCCTGGACGTCACAGGCGGGATTTTATGCTCCTTCACATGCCTCTGGAATATAATGAGGCGATGTGGTCTGATATTTTGGGTGGCAGGAAGAATTTGTGTAGAAAAGAAGAGGTTGAGAGGTTCTATCTTTTTGCACGTGGGACTTGATTTGGCGAGACGGATCTAACTCCATTCATCGCGCTTATCTAATCGTACGTGTTTGGCGGGGCATTTCCTACGCGACTTGCGAATAAGCGAGGCCATCCCAGTCTTTGAGATCGGATAGAGAAATACCTCGCCAATGGCCGATGGGATTTGGCGTCATCGGGCACCAGCCGTAGCACACACACTGCAAAATCCCCTTTCCTTCAGTCGCGCATTTCCGTACCGTAAGGACAGCTACGGTACTGACACTGACATGTTTCAACTCCACGATGCAGGGTGGGTCGCCAGCGCCGAACCTCCCGTAATCTGACTCGATCACGGCCGGCTGCTCGCGCTTGGAACTCCGTCACCGACTCTCCTCCAACCAAGCTCGGAATAGTGGCTACGTGCTAATCCCTAAAATAATAAATGCACACGTTCCCGGACACCCTGGCGTCTATACTCCCACGATGTGTTGATCCTTCCGTCTTCCTTCTTGTCCTTCCTTCTTGTCCGTCCTTGCCTTTGTCGGATACGTAATCCTATTCCCGTCGTGTTCCCTCTGCCGGCCATTTGTCCCTCCGCGTCTGACCTGACAGAGCTGCGAGAACTACGACAATACCTTCATCTAACTATCCCATGCGAGCTATGGTCCAATGCCCGACGTGATACAACTCCTAGCTTGCGCTGGGCTCTTCTGGGGTTGCTTGGTCCTGGTTGTCCAAGGCATAGGAATTTTCCAGATGTATGTACTCTTCCTTAGTCCTCAAGTCACCAGTCCTAACTTCTGATCTGCGAATAGCTTCCGCTACTACTCCTCCGTCCCACCGACACCCATCTCCCCCACGCTCCCCAGAGATGAAATCCCACACATCACCGTGATTCGCCCCGCCAAGGGTCTGGAGCCGGCCCTCTACGAATGTCTCGCCTCGATCTTCCAGCAATCCTACCCCAAGGACAAGCTGACCGTCTACTTCTGCGTCGAGTCGAAGCAAGACCCCGCGTACCCGGTCCTGCGGCAGCTGCTGAACGAGTACCCCGACTTCGACGCTAAAGTCTTTGCCGAGAATGAAGACCCCTACCTCTACGGTCCCGAGGGCCACCCCGACAACGTCGGCCCCAACCCCAAGATCCGCAACCTCAGCCGGGCATACCGCGAGGCCAAGGGCGAGGTGATCTGGCCGCTGGACTGCAACGTGTGGATCGCGCGTGACGTGGCTGGGCGCATGGTTGACAAGCTGTACGGCTTCCGTCCTAACAACCAGCGCACCAAACCCTACAAGTTCGTGCACCAGCTGCCGCTGGTCGTCGACACCGTGACGTCCATGAGCCGGACCACAGCCGAGGGGCAATCCCTGCTGTCCGGGTCCTCAGTGACCGGGGGCAGCAGCACGCAGAGCGAAGTAAACGTCCCAACATCAATCGGCTCGCGGGCATGGGCACACGGCGGCGGGCGTTTGGAGGAGATGTTCATGGCGACGACGCACGCCAAGTTCTACGGGGCGATCAACACGGTGGGGGTGGCGCCGTGCATCGTGGGCAAGAGCAACATGTTCCGGAAGGCCCATCTCGACCACGCCACCGACCCGGCGCGCAACCCGATCCTGTCCGGCACCGCGGCCACGCTGCCCCGGGGCCTCGACCACTTTTCGTCGTACATGTGCGAGGACCACCAGATCGGCGACCTGCTCTGGCGCACTCGCCTCCCCAGCTTCCGGAATCACGGCCTCGCGTTCGGCGACCTCGCCATCCAGCCCATGGCCGGCATGAGCGTGCCCGCGTACGCGGCGCGGCGTGTACGCTGGTTGCGCGCCAGGAAATGGACCGTATTGTCCGCGACGCTCGTCGAGCACGCCGTCGAGAGCCTGGTATGCTGGTTCTACTTCGCCTTCTCGCTAACCACCCTCCCCTTTATCCATGACACCCTCCACATCCCACAAACATGGACCGCGCTGGGCTGGCTCTGGCTCGGTGGCGTTGTGTCCTGGATGCTAGTGGACCGCCTGACCTTCCAGAAGTTGCACGCGGGGCAGGGTATTCTCGTTAACGAACACACGCCCGCGTTCGCGCGCGGCTTCAGCAGCCGCGGCGGCGCCGAGAAGCGCCCCTTCGGCGAGTGGCTGTTCGCCTGGCTCGGGCGCGAGCTCCTGGCCCTGCCCATCTGGACGTGGGCCGTGCTGCTGGGAACTACGGTCCAGTGGCGCGGCAAGCAGTTTCGGGTGCGCGCGGATATGACGGTTGTCGCGATCGAGGACGCGCAGGCGATGAATGGGCGCGGGAGGGGGAAGGTGGAGTAGAGTTAGAGGGAGATAGAGAGATAGAGAGAGGATACCCTGGCTGTGGATATATAGAATATTGAGAACATTGTCATATCATTGCGAGTTCATCCTGTGCACGTGTACATGCCTGTGGGTACCAGCTTGTCTTGGGAGTGTGACATATGATGGTGGAGAATCTTCATGGGAAGTGTTTCTTGGTGCAATGCTTGCCCGTCATAGAAGTCTGCACCCCGTCGAAGATGACAGGCCACATCTAGAGTGAAATAATCACCCGATCATCGAGCGTTCCACTGCACACTTACCTAGCTGTAGTAGTCAAGCAGTACCACTGGGGGGACAGAAGTAACCAGTCGGGGCTGCCACGTCCATCTCCCGCGAACACCGCACGCGCAAGAGTTCCGAATTTATAGGTATAGCAACGCCAAGCTATTCAAGCACTCATACATAGTAGCGATCTGGCTACCTACTGGTCTAGTTAGGGGTTTCGTAGCCATAGAATTCGTAAAGTTACAAGAGCTTGGAGTTGGTGATGTTGACGGATGTCCGGGAGTCTCACCAAATACTTAGGTCCAAGAAGTGTACATTCATCCGCCCCGATCTTCGAAGACGAAACCGAATCATGCCAGTAAGTCACCGTACACCGCAAGTCACGATCCCACTCAAGCAACACGTCCCAAATTGAAAAAAAGCCAAACGGTATATTCATTCATTTCCAAGCCCAGCGCGCACTTCTAACTGACATGTCGGACAGACCTGGGTTGCTCGTATACAAGCCCAGTCTGAGGACGGATGGTATAGCAGTAGTAGTAGATCGAACAACAACAACAAAATATAGGGGGTATCCAATTGAGAAAATAAGTGCGAAGAAAAGAAAAAAGATAAAAAACCACGGGTGATTAAGTTCGGAAGCCAGCACCCTGTATCCTCCTGTAAGTATGTTTGTATGTGATATGTCCACCACGCCGCAAAATCAGACGGGAACATCAGGAGCCAATACCCCTAATCTCGTCCTGCTGCCTGAGGAATGTTTTGGCCAACTCATCGCCGCCCTGTTCGGCGGCCTCCATCCAGTGCCAGGCAACGCACATCAATGCAGGGTCACTACGGACATCGCCTCCGGCGTCGGCCATGGACGGGCCTGGCCGGGATCGCTCACTTGGATGGCGCGTGCCACTGCCCCGGAAGCGTTCCATGACGCTCTGCTTGAAGACGTCCTTGGGCCGGGAGAGGGGCAGGATTGCCCGAGGTACCAGCTCCGGGTTGCCGAGATGGAAGAGGCCGAGCTCGCGCTGTGCCGTGTGGTTGCCTTCTTTGGCAGCCACCGTCAGCATGCGAGCGGCTTCGGCTAGCGAGGGCAGCGATAGTACGGGCTCTCTTGCGTTCCCGTTGCTACTGGACGGACCACGTGACGCATCGACTGCCTTGTCAGCTCGCTCCACCATCATGGCGACGACGTCCTGCTTCAACGACAAGGCCGCAATGCCGGCGTCCCAGTACGCATTACTGCGGTCCGCGTCGAGCACCGAGGCAGGTATGAAAGACCCGATGTACTGCAAGTCTCGGAATAACGTTTGCGGTCGAATCTTGGCATCGCGGAACAGTGTCTGGAGCACGTTCTGTATCGCGTTCTTGTTGGCCGGATTCATAGAGATGACGGACCGAGTCTCGGCGTTGCCCGGAGACTGCGAACGTAGGCCAGGTGTCATAACGGACTGGAAGGTACTGGGCCTGCGATCCCTGCTGTTCTGCTCAGTCGAGTTCGATGAATCCGTTCTACCAGATGTCCCGGAATCATCCATCACGATCGTCTGGCTCCGAGACGCCCAGCGGGAACGACGTCCCTTCGTTGACAAAGAGGCAATGATCAGCTGTTCCAGCTCGATCAGGATGTTGAGCTTGGTGTATGGATTCGGGTGAATGGAGAACATCTTGAGCAAACGTTGGTACGACTTCATGTAGGGAAAGTCGGAAGTCTCCTGCTTCTTGGCCGGTTTGGTACGGGCCGGGATGGTAGTGTTGGTACCATGGCTGTCGTTGCTTGCATTCGAAGGGCTGCCATGCCTGACCAAACCGGAGCCGATGAGACCAGCCTCTCCTGCCTCACGTAAGTTGCGCCAGCTCTTCTTCTTCTCTACCACCCGCACCCTGCTGCTGTGATTAGAGGGGTCTTTTCTCCTTTGCGGTGGCCGCATGGCAGAGTCCTCGAATTCTTCAGGCTCCAATTGTTCTTGGCCAAGCGTGTTGAACCAGTCATCCGTCTCCGAGCCACGGGAGTACACGAAATTTCCAAGATCGGATAACAACAGGCCCAGGGTTGTCTGCCGCAGGTCGGATAGAAACTTTTGCTTTTCTTCCGTCAAGCGGTGCAGATGCACGGTCTCAGTCGAAGAAACGGAAGTGCCGTGGCGACCAAGGGATGTGGTAGAATGCAATGGGTTACGGTAGGACTGAGACAGGGTAGACGAGAGGTTGGTGACACTTGTCGTGGGAGACTGCGCGCGAGACGTCGCCGAACTGACGGTGGACATGGGGGACCAGAAAGAATCGATCGTGTGCACAGGGGAAGCGAGGCCGTAGTCGCGGGGATCGAATTCCGAAACCGCAGTGCTCGCTCTAGAGAAGCTGTGACGACTGGAGTCGATCGAGATTTGACTGAAATTGTGCGATCCAACGCTTCGCAAGTCCCGGACACTCGAGCTTGGGCGGGTTGAGGATGAGGGGGTATACCTCCGATCACGATCATCACTCATGACGCTGGCGGTATCGTCGCCACTGAAAACACTTTCCCTGTCTCGGCTTCTGCGTGGCACTTCAAATAACTTGCGCTCTCGCTGGTAGAGTGAGCTCGACCACAACACAGGGTTGGCCGAGAAACTGTCTCCCACAAGCTTTCCGAGACAGTTGTCGATCTCGCAGCAGAATCGATGAATGCGCTCTTCGCCACCACAGTAGTTCTGTATGTTAGTCTGCTCCAACCACTTGCTCGTCTTCTCGGCTTGGTCGTCGCTTAGCTTGTTGGGACCACCTTGCTCCTCGCTGGCGGCCAACAAGTTCAGCATCTGGAAGCTCTGAAGGTGGATGACACTGAGAGCCGAGCCACGAGGACCGAGCCGAGACTGCTCGCGCTGCAGGGCGTCCCATTTCCGCTGCACGCCCATGGTCTTGAGCGCATTGCAGATATGTCGGGTATGCTCGTAGACTTCCGACACGCGTACGTTTGTTACATACCACATCTTGTCCCGTAGGTTCCTAAGCCGCTTCATCATGCCTTCGATGAGGCCTTCATGACGCTCTTGGCTTTGTTTGAGCCAGACCAACCAGGCATCGTACTCCTCGGTAGCCGAGGCAGAGCGGCGAATCGTGTCCTGGGGGCCCTTGGAGAAGATGCTCAAAAGCGCTGCGAATCCGTTCTGTCGTAGCGACGGAGTGAGTGTGTTAAGCTGTTGGAGGGTCTTCCAGTACAGATGAGCAGAAACGAAGTCGGATTGTATGCGAGACTGCGAGGCGGCAGCATTGAGCATGGTGATGAGGAGTTCACGCTTGCGGTACGGGTTGTTACTGCCCATGGATGACTCAGGCGTGATAACCTTGTTCTTGGACACATACTTCTTGGGCCTCACACGGTTGCTGAATGTGGTTTGGCTGTCAGGGTTCTCCAGCCCCTGGGGTATCTCGAAGTCTTCAACAAGACGCAGAATGGAGTCTCGCAGCTGATGGTAGTCCTTGTCGAGTTCTGGTCGGTCGTCTATTTCATCGTCGTCAACTTCGCTGGTGATCGACGACTTCTCATCATCAATTTCATCGTCTGGGTCGTAAGTCATCGAAGGTGAAAGGGTTTTGCCGTCGGGGGCCACAAACAAGACAGCCCAGCGTTCGGCGCACGGGTGGCATGAACCTGCAACTGCTTCAGCGCCTAAGACCCGGGCCATCTCTTGAATGGCAGCACGGAGATGAGGACCGTCCTCGTCGTAGTTAGTCGGGCTTTTCTGATCCGCGGCATCGGGAATCGGAGGAGAGTAACGAAGTGGAGTCCCGATTGCATGGCCATCCATCAGTGGTTCCAGTGACGTGGTAGCATCACTAATGGTGGAAGGAAAGCTGGTGCTGGCCACAGATGCTGTCTCGAAGGTGCTCTTGGATGTCCCTACAGATATAGGTTGCGACATCGAAGAGAAGCCGGAGACCGAGGGGGCACCTGACCTGAGGCTACTCGAATGCGCAGATTGGGGCCTCCGTTCCGGGAAAAGGGCATTGACCATGGTTACAAGATCCGCAGGGCTAACCAACAGGTACGGGTGTACCTCGGCCGTCTCCCGCAACGTGGTGATCGACCTGGCCGGGAGGAGCCTGGTAGCTCCCTGGTTCCGTGAGGGTTGGAAACGACCAAGGATACTCTCCAGGTGGTCTTTGTACTTCGGCTCGGTGGACACATCACGAGGATGATGCTGCCAGAGCATGCCCGAGGCGACGTCGGTTGCCTTGCCGACGACGGTCTTGAGGATCTTCTGACGGCCATACTCGGTGATGTAGTAGTCCGTCATCATGCCAAAACTCTCTGGGTGGATAACAACGGCATGGAGCCAGTTGGAGAACAGCCACTTGTACACGAACCAAGGACGAAGCGAATCCGCGGCTCGGGGGTCGGTCTCCTCCAATTGGCGGATGATTTCGTTTCCAAGCTCAATGACGCCCTCGGGTATTCCAGTGGCATCTTCGTCGTCAATAAGCTCAAAGAGTTCGTCGACGGCCTTTTCGTAGAACTCTTCAGCGGCGATGGTATCCTTACTGGACCAGTTGGACACGTTGAATCTGGTCCCTTTCGAGTCCTCGGCTTTGTCGAGTAGGAAGGCACCCTCCTCCAGGATCTTCATGATGAACCATTCCATGTGGGAGCGTCCGGACCAATCACGCATGGCGGCCCAAACGTTGAGGATAGAGACCAAAACATTCTCATAGGGGGTCTCGGAAGAAATGAGACGAGCGCAGGCAGTTGCCCAAACGGTGGTCCTTCGCCTGTCTTCGGCGCTGTCCGGACCAGCGGGGTTAGCGAAACAGGTATAGATGAGGGCAGAGAGGGGATCATGGCGCTGGAAAGACAGGAGTCTCTCGACAGCGTTCGGCCCGGCATTTGATCTCCGATTCGCACTACTGGCAGCGCCTCGCCCACTGGAGCTGCTGTGGTTGTGGAAAGGCATCACGGATTCAATGGGCTCCAATCCCTGGTGGAAGACGGTCAGCGCCTGAAGGTCCGTAGTCTTCAAAGAGCATAGCCGGGCAGCCAGGTAGTCGGGGTTCGTCCGGATCTGGGTCAAGAAATGCAGAATGGCCTCTCGAGAAGGCACAGACAGGCTTCCCAGGAAAGGAGTAACAGATCCGGCGCCAGCGATGCCAGGAAGGCTGGGTGGGTATTCCAAACTCTCGGTAGAGGCCATAGCCGGCGAGTATAAGGGATCCATGTCCGGCTCCAGGAGGGCATAGCGACGAGTGGCGTCGCAGCTATTCCGGACATCCAATATGGCACCGTAGAGGCTGGCGAAAGCCTGGGCTTCATCTTGGCGGAAGTTGTCGGCCAAGTTCTTCTGGGCGATCTCACCACAGCGGGTCAGGCGCGCAGAGAGCGCCGTAGATATCAAGCTCCGCTGGAGGCGGACACGCGTGTTGGCGCGCTTGCGCTCCTGGTACTTGGACAAGCGGACCAGGTGGGCCAATTCTTCCAGGGTGGTGCCTTCATCCTCAAGGACCAACTGCGGATTCGTATACAGGGACGGATCGGAAATGAGGGGCGCAGGACGAGGACGAGAGGGGGCCTCTCCTTTCCCTTTCCCGGACGCGGGAGGCAGTGGGCTGTCGGAAGCAGTCCGTGGACTGGGGGCCGGCGAAGTAGCCGGCTGAATGGGCACCTGGGCAACTATGGGTTTCTGCGCACTTGCGGCGGAGTGGGAAGAAGGCGGAAGCGTAGGCCGTCCATCTCGGGGCACGTCGGCGCTACGGCGCACAGGCAAGGAAACGGTGGACTCCGGAGTATTGGCGGCGCGGGTGGGCCGTGATGGACTGCGCGATGGGCGCGTTCTGGGTCGAGGTGCGTCTTGGTCGGCACGCGACTCGACCGGAGGCGGGGTTGGGGGTCTCGAAGGGGGGCGGGTGGCGGTTGGAGACGTCGCTATGGTAGAGACACCACCGAGTTAGTTATGGGACGGTCGGAGGGATTTGCGCGAAGTCTGTACGTGGGCGACTCACGGGGAGAGCACTGGACGCAGACGGGCGAGGAGAGGGAGCGCTGCATGGAAATCATAATGGGCCCATGTGAGTCGCGGACACTCTAAGCGCTACCAGCAGCACTCGGACGAGGGCTACCAGTCAGCAGTTCCACCAGAGAAGTGCGAGAGAAAGTGAAGATGAGGTTGTCGCAAGATCTCTACCGCATGACAAATGCTTGTGCTTGCGCTAAAGGGGGAGGCTGGATCGCGAAGAGGGTAGTCGTGGTTAGGCGTACTGCTGGGGATTGGCGTGCGAATGGTAAGGTATGTAGCGCGTTGCCCAGGTGCGAATGGTAAGTAAGGTAGTAGTTGAGGTTTCGGGCTGCTCGTTCTCGTTCTCGCACAAGTGGTAGTACTTGCGGCAGATGATGTAGATGCGGTGATTGTCGCCCTTCTGGTGCGTTCCACTTCGGTTGCCTGGTTCCGAGGGTATTTCAATGAGCCAGTACGATGAAGCTGGAGGTCAGCGGCCGGCGAAAGGGGGGAAGGATGTATGGGTGAGCGTGTGAGAGAAGGAAGATGCGAGCGTGAGGTTTGAGAGGGTGTGAGGTGTTCTTGAGTACTGCGATGATCCTTGTCGGTAGTCGCCCGTCGCCGGCGCTGCTGCGCTGTGCTGTGGTGCACTGGTGCCGGGGTAATGTACCTCTACTGCGTGGTGCTGTGGTGCGGTGGTGCTAGGCTTGGTGCACCTGGGGTGCTGCCGCGTGGTGAGTGGCCAGCCTGCCCGCGGCCGGTCGGGGCAGCAGCAGGCGTGGCAGCCCGTGGGAATGGCAACGATGGCCCGTGATGGGGAGCTTGGGATCTCAGGCGGTCCGGGATGTCCCTAAGCGGTATTGCCTGATTGTACAGTCCAGTACGCGCTCTGGTTGGCTGCCTCTGTGAGACTTTTCCTCGTGCCAGGCTTGCTAGGCTCGCTAGAAGGGCGATGGTGGCGCATCATTCAGCTAACAAAAGGCGCTGGCCCCGCATTCCAAGCCACGCCAGACGCCAGTCCCCTCATCACCCCCCCTTGCCCCTTTAGGCTCCCGCTACTATTTGTGCCACATGTCGTGCTGGCCCGGCGTGTTTTGGGCGGCTGTCCGGTCGGCGGCTCCTCCACTCGCTCCCGTCCCGCCATCCCGCTACGTCAAAGAATTACGAGGGCGGCAGGCAAGTCACTCAAGTCGGTTCACCTAGACCGACACTCCTGGTCAAGCTGAGGTCAATTAGCTCAATTAGCTCAAGCTGGCGGCTGGTGTGTTACGTTGTATGAGGCAGGGTTGACGATGGGGTCTTGGGAGTCCTCTTTGCTCCATTCTTTTTTACTTACTCTTCAACAATACGCTGAGTTTGACTCATCCAGTTGCCAAGTAAAATAAGGTAAAGCAGTTTCACCGGCCATGACGATATCGTGGGTTCCAGCCCTTCAACAACACTCACCTCCAGCCTCCCGGTCACGTATTCGGCAGTTGAAGAACAAGCGGTAAATCGGAGTGTCGGGTGTTCTAGTGAACTGGCAACCACCGAACTCCATACACTCGCGTCGCCGTACCGACCGACTTCAATTTCCGTGTGCTCGGAGGGAACCCACATTTCGTTGAGTCTTGTCTGCGTTGTCAACCATCTTTACCTAGGGAAATATGAGGCTGACGATGTCATCGTAACCGCCAGTCCCCACGCAGATCGCGGTGTAGGTACATGATTCTTCGCCTTCGTCGGGTCGGAACCGTCGACTCACTCTTTGCTCGTGTCTTCTCTATCTACACGCCCACCTACCTTAGGTACCTAGGTAGGTTACGGTCTTATCGCAAGTCGTCGGCTGCTCACATGAACAACGAACACACAAACAGCGCACTTGCCCGGAAACCCAGGGACCATACAGAACTGAACAAGCAATAACACTTCGTTGGCACCAGGTTACGATACAGTCAGATACCTACCTTGCCTACTCACCCGGTGCCTACCGCTTCACTGGAAAGAAAGAAGAGGTCAGAGTGCTGAGCTGGCGTTGCATCTGCCTTGTCCAACTATCGCACTCGCTCGGTCTTCTAGGTAATAATCTTGACATATCAATATTATTACTATTACCACCTGCCTCGAACAACATGCGTCCCCGAGCCTCCCAGTCCCAGCCTTCGCCGTATGGAAGGTATGGAACAGCCAAGCGGCTCGCGGCTCGCCCAGCAGGACAGATGGATTGTAGGCTCAGCCGGCGGCGGTCAGCATACCTTACTCAACCGCTACATATAGTACAAGGTACAGGTGATAGGCGTATGGGGGGGGGCCTGTTGAGACCTGCAGCCCGTCCAATCCACTGCGTCCACGCCAGACAGGAAGCCCGCTGCAGCTTTTCCTGTTTCTTGCCAACACATCAATCAGGCCTTGCATCTCCGTATCTGCCATGCCAACCTCCACCTGTTCTCTCTCTCTCTCTCTCCCTCTCTGCCTGCCCACGGGGTCTCCTCTCTCTCACAGAGTCTCAGCGCGTCTTGTTGCCCTTCGAGCAGCCCAGTCCACCAATGCGCTGCCCTCCCGCCCTACCGACCTCAACAATGCGGCCTCCCGACACCGCTGGTTGGCTCGAAAATATCTCCATGACCTTGGCTGCTATTCGTCCAAATAGTATGACTCTTACTCGGTCTCCGCCTATTGGGCTGCATCATCCCACGCCAACGCCCAACCACCGCTCCCAAGAGGGGGCTCCTCCGGATCCTCCAGAGAACGTGGACCGACAACAGACGACACCACTCGACCTGCCCGAGGGTAAGGGTACGTACGACTGGTACGGATACCTGAAACGGAGGCGAAGAGTGGACGAACTGGTCGACACGCCTTCCCACCGTGGGAAGTCCCACGCCTTCTTTCGAAGAGGCCTACCACTATCTCGATGTTCCTGTTCCTGTTCCTATTTCAGCCTTGTACAGGTCTCCACCGCTGCATGTCAAATGCAGCTCCCATGCAAACCATCGCCGCGACAGCAGTCCACGACATCCCAGTTTCATCTGCCCTGTGCAATGCATGTCGTTGGCGCTTCCGCCTTTTGCTCTGCCGATCACGACTGCTCTGCCGATCAATACTGCCGGTTCACCGGCAACCGTCTATGCTGTTGTCTTCCTATCATAATTGCAGCTACCTTGTGTATGAGTATGTAGGTATGTACGTCGCATAAATCTGCTTTCTTCCTGTTTTGTTTACTTCGATCATGGCACGATGGCTGCGCCTCCTGACCTCATCCAGCATCTACGCCTCCAGGTGAGTTGAGATCAGCGGTATACCTAGGCAAGCCGAGTCATGAAGCACCAAACGTCAATTCCCGAAAGCGGAAACCATACCGTTGTTCGTTTCTGACCACGTAACGCGGACAGCCTATCTCTACATATGCTGTCCTGCCATGCCCATGACGAATACCACGGCTGCCTCGGTGTACGCGCTGCCGTAGCACCACGCACAGACTATGAAAAATCCTGTTGCTACCCGCTGTCACTTTGGTCCAACACGACAACTAACTCGTAGTATTGTGGAACGCCGCCACGAAATCCCGTCAAGTCTTGCCCCCTTTTTTCTCGAGGTCTGGCGGGAGGATTCTTGTGGTAGGTCGGTCGGTCGTGAAACGTAAGATCATCAATAGGTAGCTACCTAGCTAGCTCCAAGGTGAGTGAGCTTGGTGAGTGCCTGTCGAGCAGAACGTCGAGAATCGCAGTGGGACGGGGGTCAAAGCACAACCTCTCCACCAGAGTACGGAGTATTGGGCACGCAAATGCGACTTCGGGATGTTCTGCAAAGCGTGCACCCAGCTTCACAAGGTAAGCTGCTCGGTGCTTCATAAAAAGCCCCGTCGATAATCGACGTACATAGTTCTTGCTCACAGATAAAGACAAGGTAGGTAGCCCACCAGGGGCCTGCGGCTTACGCCCCGGAAAAGGGGGGGAACTGATCCGGCAAACATCTAGATCCATTGGAAGTCTCTTAGCCAGGGGCGAAGCGATGGATTTGGTTACGGGCCGAACCCGCTTGGAAGCTTCGCGTAGCGGTAGCGGTACGCGGCTGGAATCTTATTCCAACGACCATGCGCGTGCCCTGCAAACACGATTTAACCGAGGCGCGGCGAAGGAAGGAGTCGCGAGCGGTCGGTCGCGCGCGCGCAGCAGCGCACACCGCTTGTCGCGAGGCTCAAATTACCCGAGAACACGTGTCTCCGCCGAGGCCTTGCCTTGCCTTACGGACGGAAGGGGAGGGCTATGTATGTACCGCAGTAAGTAATTGACGATGGCAACCGACGACGCTATTGAATAGCTAAGGTAGGTAGTTAATCCCTGTGGTGTTCTAGAAGGGAGGTTATTGATTTATCCCCGGGTGCGGTTCCGGTAGTTAGGTGTCACCATGGGGTTGTTGTCCCAAGGGCTAGGAAGAGCCAGCTCACACCGAGCCGAGGTTCTCCTATTCCAGCCTCGTACGTGAAGGGCCACGTGAAGATATCTAACAGGAATTCTCTTGCATCGTGGGATATGATAGGTAAAAACAAACGGAGACACTCACGATCCTTCGTCGGGGCTTCATAATGAGTGCGGCCGAAGTGAATGAACCAAATTAGAAACTTGAGATGTTGCCACGACAGCAATAGTTGAAATCCGTCAGATGGGTATTGGTCTTCTATTCGTTGAATTCCCTTCAAGAGCCACTGCTAACTCAGAGTCTGCTTTACATACCTGCTCTATTTGGTCTTACCGGTGGGGATACAGAACAGCACGATCTTCTTCTCGTTGCCGTCGTCGTAAGCCTTGTCCACACGGTAATAGCCACGTCTCTCCAGCTGGATGATGTCGTCCCTCTTCAGGTTGGTCACACCCTCGTCGCACCAAGCCTCCTCCATCGTGGCGGTGGTGGGGTTCAGGAACTTCTCCAAATCATCCTCTTCCTCCAACTTGTCCTTGGTGATGAGATAGTCAAAGTCCCAGAGCTCAGCATCAATGAGCTTCTGTCCCTGGGTGGACAGCCACGTGATCTTCTTGTCCGTACTGCGGACGTCTCCCTTGAGATTCAGCTCGCAGGTGAGGCTTGTGACAGGCTTGCTTCCAGAGATGTTTCTCACAAAAGCGTTGCCCCACTGCATGACGGTGATCTCCTCTCCATCCTTGAAGGACTCGGCATCAGCTTGGTCGATGATCATCTCCTTACTGAACGCAACCTTCTTGGTGCCGATAGACGGGTTCTTGGGGTGACGAGGCTTGTCCTCAGTATGAGCCTCCGCCGGAGCTCCCTCGCCTGTAATTGTCACCTTAGTGTGATCCTTCTTGGTGACAGCAGTGTGTCGAGGCGCAACCGGGTCGATCTCCTTCTTGTTGGCGGCCCAGAAGCTGGTCCAGTCCATGGTGACGACGTTACGCGAGGGACCCTGCTTCAGGATGAAGTCGCGTAGCGCTGGGATGGTCATACCGCGCCGTCTTACACCGCGAATGGTAGGCATACGCGGGTCGTCCCAGCCCCAGACTCTACCTGTGTCGACCAGCTTGGCCAGCTTGCGCTTGGACAAGAAAGTTCGGATGAAGTTCATACGAGCGAAATCCCACATATAGACCTGGCGCAACTTGAGGGTGTCGAGGAACCATTGGAACTGGGGATTCCGGTCTGTGTACTCGGTAGAACGAAGAGCATGCGTGACGCCCTCCAAGCTGTCCACGACGGGGCAAGCGAGATCGTAGGTAGGGTAGATCTTCCAGGTGGTGCCGGTACGGTGGTGAGCATCATTCGGGTTGCAGCGGTAAATGACCGGGTCGCGCATGGCCTTGTTGGGGTTGTCGACCGAGATCTTGGCACGAATGCAGTTCTTCAGGCCCTCCTCGGTGCCATTCTTCATCTGGTCGAAAATGGCCAAGTTCTCCTCCACAGTCCGGTCGCGTCTCTTGGAAGCAACACCCCTTCCACGCTCGTCACGCATGGTCTCAACATCCGTGTCGTCGGCGTAGGCGTCTCCAGATTTTATCAGCTTCAGACAGGTGTCATACAGGTGGTCGAAGTAGTCGGAGGTATAGGTGACACTGTCGGGCTTGACGCCCATAAGGGCAAGGTCCTCAATAATAGCATCTTGGTACTCCTCCTTCTCCTTGCTTGGGTTGGTATCGTCGAGGCGCAGGCGTAGTTGTCCCTTGTAGGCTTGGTGGGCAAAGTAGTCGCTAAGCAGAGCAGCTTTGGCGTGCCCAATGTGAAGGTAACCTCTGGAAAAACAATCTGTCAGTTTCTGCGATCCCGAACTTACTTCATGCGACGCCTGGTAAACTTACGAGGGCTCAGGGAGGAAACGGCATACAACACCCTTGTCGGCGTCCTGCAGAGCAAGGTTGTAGTTGCCTCCTGCGCGACTGGCGGCAGCAACCTTGGCCTTCTTGACCGAGTCGGCGGCCTTGACCTCGTCCTGGATCTCGGGGTGGTTGGCTTCGATCCAGAGGAACCAACGCAGAAGATTGGGATAGGAGCCTTTGCGGACGAAGGCACCGCCAACGCGGTTGGTTCGAATGGCGACCCAGATCTTGGCATCAATGTCGCTCAGAGTGTAGCCGGCAAGGTATGTCCTCAAGACCAAGTGTTTCTCCAGGCGGATGAAATGAGGCTCAATGGCCTTGAAATCACCCCCGAGGGAGTTGCCGATGGCGACGAGCTCATCTGCCTTCATAGTGGGCAACCGTCTATATTGTCGTATGTCCTGGTGGTGTTCGATCAAGGTGACAGTTACAGGCTCTTATGGACTCTCAGAAGAGGCCAGGGAATGAAATATGAGTCGATGACCCGACGGTTTTGGTTGACTCAACGGCGACGTTCGGCGACGGGTTGCATGAGTTTTGTGGCGGGGTCGGTCGAGACACACCAGAAAAGCTCCAGCTCTTTGGCTCTGTTGGAGGGGTCGAGACTCGAGACCCGATACGTACCTGACCTGATCGATAAGCATGCACGATAAGCTAACAGCGGGTGAAGTTCAAGGCTGCACCTTGACCGGAGGTTGCCAACTGCCATCCGGTCCAGCCAGGCGCCAAAATTTCCGCAGAGCTCAACTCAACCACCGCGCACTGCCGCCACACGTGGGTAGATCCATCCATTGAAGCAGCAGGCTCGGAAGCATACAATCCCTGAGCAGCCAGCTCTGCTCTGTCTGCCGGGCCCGTCTCCAATCCAACGTATACGCCCCGAAAACCGCTGTCGACCGCATCGACTGCGACAACGGGCCGTCATGGCTTCCGTCAACCAATGTGTTGCCTCATTGGCACGACTCAGCCTCGCGTCGGCGACACGACCAGCCCTGACACCCGTACCGAGATATCTGGCGCCCTCGGTGGTGCCGTCGATCGCCCAGCAGACGCGATGGAAGAGCGCTGGCACCGTAGCCATGCAAGCGCGTGAGCGTGCGAAGCTGAAGGCCAAGCGGAAGAAGCGTGCCTCCCGGTACAAGGAGTACAAGTATGCGGTGCCGTCGGGCCCGAACGAGCAGTTCTCGCTGTGTGATGCCATGCGGTCAGTCGCTTCGCAGTCAATTCTCGCCGCCGTCTTCCCTTACTGACAACCCGTTTGTAGGTACTTGAGGGCTGCTGAGGTAGGCCGCCCACCAAGGTCCGTCACCTACGAGGTCTCGCTCAAGCTTCGCACACCCAAGAACAGTCCGGTCATTCGAGGTCGCCTGCGGTTGCCTTACCCCGTCAAGAACAACACGCGCATAGCTGTCATCTGCAAGGACGGGAGTAGCGCCATGCAAGACGCTCGCGCGGGCGGTGCTGTCGCCTTTGGAGAGGAGTCGCTTTTCGAGTTGATTAGGGCCAATGCGGCGAAGCTACCCTTCAACCGTCTGATTTGCCACGTCGACTCCGAACCCGAGCTGAAGAAGGCCAACCTGGGTCGCATTCTGGGTCCGAAGGGGCTGATGCCCAGTTTGAAGACCAACACCATCACGCGAAGTGTGAAGACCATGATGCACGAGATGGTGGGCGCTGAGGTCTACCGAGAGAAGATCGGCGCTATTCGTATGCCCATCGGCAACATTCTGTTCACCCCTAAACAATTGTCCGAGAACGTCAAGATGATGGTCTCCCAAGTCAAGGAGGGCATCGTCAAAATCGAAGACAAGGTCAATAAGGATCTGATCGAGGTTGTTTTGTCCTCGACGAATGGGCCCGGCTTCACCTTGAACGGATCCTTCAACCCCACCGATGAGAGAGTGAAGCCGGCCGATCTGACCACGGCCATGTAAATATCCGGATACCATCTCATGTACTACATACAAATGCAGGTCGCAGCGGCAATGTGGCAATGTGTAAGACTGTATCATATTAACAAGGATTCTTTCTGTGTTCGTCTCGTCAACTCGTTAAAGGGTATCTCGGTACTGTAGTAGCTTGAATCGCCAAGTGAATCATCTCTGTAGCCTTGTCTTGACCACCAGGTCCTGCCTCATTTACTCTTCATTGCCTTGACGGCTTCTGCCTGCGCATCCAAAGAGGCATACACAGCCATCAGCTTCAAGACCTTTGTCTGTCCTTTGGCGCCCGACTTCCTGGCTTCCTTCAATGCCGTGTTCAGATCCAGGATGAGAGTATTCCGACACCTGATCAAGCGTTCTTCGGTTTTGCGCACAAACGGGATGTCCCTGCCGATGTTGTCGGCGAGCTCGTCCACAGTGAGATACTGCGCGGCTAATTGCGCAAGTTTAGCCGCACTGCTGCCAACCGTTCCCTCCTCCTCGTCATCTTCGTCGTCCTCATCTGGGCTGTCATCACTTTCCGGCCCGGTGCTTCCGATGGCCAGGCGGCCTTCCAGGGCCTCTATCCGCTCATCGAGCTCCAGCATTTTCCTGCCGACCTCGATGTCGCTTCGCACACCGCCGAGCTCTTTGTTCAGACCAGCCACCTCCGAGCCTCTTTCCCGTACATGGCCGCGGATTTCCTCGACCGCCCGCCGGAAACCAAGCAGCGCGACGCGCACGTCCTCAACGCGGTCCTCGCCGCCCTTCAGCTCATCGCCGAGACCGAGAAAGCTGGTATAGTTGGCATTCACCAGTTCGAGTAACTCGGTGCTGATGGCGGCGCTGCGCTCGCGCAGGTCGGAGCGCAGGTCTTCGAGGGTCTGGTGGCGGTGCGCTAGCGAGGAGAGGTATTCGGCAGCGTCGAAGTCGGGCGCGAGGAAGTCGGAGCGCGGGAGCGCGGTGGGAAAGGGTAGAGGCGCGTCGTCGTCCCCGCTGTCGGATGAGGAAGATGGAAGCGCGAAGGAGCGGGAGCTCACAGGGCGATTTCCCCTCGGAGCAGGCGCAAGGTTTTGCGCCATAGTGTGCCAAATGCGTCCGGATTCAATGGGATGGGCGGGCGAAGTTGGACCTTGGCACTGCCACTCTCCCTGCCAACGTGCGAACCCTAAGGAGACATGCAGCTTCGACGAGCTGGGACTGTCGTGGGGACCAGGTCTCTGCTTTGCTGTTAGGCTCGCAGTGTCGGGAGCAGCAACACTAGACTTCCTCGCGAAATAGAATGGATCGCCAGGTATCAATCTAGCCCTTGGCCACTAGAATGTCACGGAAATCCGTCGTTGAATGTTTGTCTTCTTGAATGCAGCAGAGCAGTGGCCGACATTGCACAGACGTGACAGAGCGGCTTCAGGGTTGGAGCTCGAAGTGGAACAGTCATACTCGGATAATGGGATCAGATCTCATAACTGCATACGGTACATGCAAGAAGGCTGGAGTCGATGGATCTGGGACAAGGTGAGCAGATTAAAACCGATACCGGCGGTTACAGACGGATTTACAAGCAGGCCGGGGACTCGGCACCGAGTAGTGCTCCGGCATCGCCCGACTTGACAAACCACCGCCTCATCCATGCCTCGTCGCCTGCCACGCCTGCCAGAGGCCAGAGCAGTGAAAGCAACACTTCCGCAAGACCGTGTGGTTTCTCATCGCGTCTCGATAGTGCGTCTCCGATCAACCCACATCACGAAAGTCTCGCAGGGTCTGCTTGCGGTGGACCGACGTCTGCCACCACCATTGGCTGAGCAGCTGCAACGACCCAGTAGCAGGGGTATCTGAGGGCGACGAGTCAGGCAATCAGGATTCGGAGGTGGATCCTGGCATAATCTTATCAATCTGATCAGTGGTTTCCAGCGAGCCGCCCCATCATCGTCGGCCCGCGCTCGTCACTCGTCGCGCTCTTACCAACTCTCCCCCATCGTCGAGCCCGCTCTTTGCCAATATATCCCCAGAGAGTCCCTACGTGCGCATGTCATAATGGGTCTATCGTGACCGCCTGACGACGACACAACGAGGACTGCATTTTTTCATTCTTGAGCAGTTCAGGGGTCTGGCTTCACTTCTGCACGACTCGACTGATCCGGCAACGTTCGGATTCGACGTCGATCACCTGCCCGGCCCTGATGAATGCGTAAGCCGTCAGCAGCTGGTCTTCCGCTCTTCCTTCAGCTCGACGCTCTTAGCTCGAGGTCCCTGCGGCCCGGATCGAACGAGCCCTAACTCGGAACCCCCTCATCACCCTCATATTTTCTTATCTTGCCCTTCCCACCCCTCGCCTTGCACTTAGCTCTGCAGTCTGCAACGTCTGGTCAAAGCCGTCCCGGAAATCTTCCAACAGACACCAGCGCAGAGGCCAAGTTGTTGTATGTGGTTGTGCACGCACTTTCGATTATCGGGGTGAAGTGCCCTGTCTCTCATCATTCAACCCACGAGCATAGCACCCTGAAAGGACTCATACTGTGTGCGTTCTCGTCACGATGGCCGCTCGATCGGCGGCTCTCCCTTCTCCAGCTGGTGGCAACAGTACCAAAGCTCATCCTACTAAAATTGCTATCACACCTGTCTCTGCCTCTTCCCCAGGTTCTGCCGCCTCTCCCACATCCGACCCGTCGACGCCCATCAGCACATCCCAGGGCGCCAGCAAGTCCGCTGTCCCTCTAGCTGGGAAGATGGTTGGCATCGCCATGGCTAACCCTCTGCAACCCAAAACATCCATCACCAGTAAGGAATGGGTCATCCCCCCGAGGCCCAAGCCTGGCAGGAAGCCAGCAACCGACACCCCGCCAACCAAGCGCAAAGCACAGAACCGAGCAGCCCAGCGTGCTTTCCGCGAGCGAAGAGCTGCTCGGGTTGGGGAGTTGGAAGAGCAGCTTGATGAACAACGCGAGGAGCACGAACGCGAACAGGAACACCTGCAGAACCAAGTATCTGGCCTTGATGCCGAAGTGCAGTCCCTCCGGAGCAGGTGTGTCGCTCTCGAAGACATGCTCGAGAAGGAACGCACCGAGAGGGCCAAGATGGCGTCGGAGCTGGAGGCAATGCGACGTCGATGGGGAGGCGAGGAGACTAGTTTCTCCTCAAGGCCGGGCAGCTTCAGTGCGCACCATGGCAGTCAGCCGACGTCTCTGAGTGCAGGGCCGTCGCATCAGCCTCCACGGGGCAGTCTGGCCAGTACCGCATCAACACACCGGAATTCGACCAACGCCTTCTCCATAGCCCAGATTGTCTCGCCACCGGACTCATCCGACTCCATGGGCCGTGCACGGCACGCACCGGCCGATCCAACAGGCTGCGGCAATTGTTCCTCGAACGGGCCATGCGCTTGTGTTGACGACGTCCTCGCTAACACGGCTGTCGGTTGCGGCAGATGCAGCGTCGGTACCAAGTGCGAATGCCTCGAAGCTGCCTTGAACA
This sequence comes from Xylariomycetidae sp. FL0641, assembly GCA_022376655.1. Lineage (NCBI taxonomy): Eukaryota > Fungi > Ascomycota > Sordariomycetes > Xylariomycetidae sp. FL0641. The sequence goes on from JAJJKE010000074.1 coordinate 91,254, forward strand.
GCAATGCTATGAACGCGGAGCCGGAACTGAAGCGGAGACCGTCTTCCATCTCTGCCTTTGCGCCGGAAGAGAAGAGACAGAGACCGGATCCCTATCCTAATGAGATAGATTTCACGCCTCTATATGCGTCGAAGAAGAAGAAGAAGACGGATGCTGTCGTCGAACTTCCTACCTATCATCCTCCCCCGCCACCACCACCACAGCAAGTCGTCATCCCTCCACGCGACTCCTGCGGTTTCTGCAAGGAGGGCACATACTGTATGTGTGCCGAGGCCGCTGCATCGCAACCACCTCAGCTTGCCAGCCATCAAGTCCAGACGCCACCCCCTTCGGAGAATGATGTCGGCCCAACCCCTATGGAATACGAAGTGACGTCTACCGGAGCTATCAAGCTGCCGGGCATCAGGTCCCTCAACCGGCCCCCAATTCCTCCCCCGCCCAAGGTCGGCGGGTGTGGTCCCAATGGGCCGGGTAGTTGCACGCAATGCCTTGGGGACGCCAAGTCGGGGCTCTTTTGTCGCAGCCTCGCGGCCAACTTTGAGCGTGAAGCCGGCAAGCCCGCTGGTGGCTGCTGCGGTGGTGGCGGAGGTGCAGGTTGCTGCAAGTCTGGACAGGCATCGGTGCCGCCACCTAATCCTGCAACCGGCATAAACTTGTCGTGTGCAGATGCATACAAAACTTTGTCAAGTCACCGAAACTTCGACCGGGCTGCGGATGAGATTGGAACATGGCTCCCGAAGCTCAGGGCTGCTCCACGGGATACCAATACACCGGCTCGGCTGCCCATCGAGGTCGAGGCGGCCAGCATCATGGGAGTGCTGAAGGAGTTTGACGTTCGCTTTGGTAGAGAGCCGTGATGTTGCCTGGGTAGGGTTGCGCAACTTGAAGACGTCCGCGGTCAATTTGCACAGATCGGTTCATTCGTTAGGGATCAAGGCATTGTACCATTCCGCATGTGTACACCGGCATCCGGTCAACATAACGGATGCATTTAGCATCAGGCTTCGTTCTCCTGCAGCAAGCTACGTGAGGTCCCCGTCATAGATCCTCTCTGTCCCAACTCATCGTCAATAGTCTGTTGTGGCTATTGATGCACATGTACCATAGACGAATCCATGAACGCATGTGTCAATACTGATCCATTCGATTGCAGTTGATCATTCGTCTCTTGAGTGCTTGTGTTGGAAAGGTCAGCTTATGGTAGCATTCGATATTGAAACAGGGCGCCAAACAGGTGTGATTGCGCTACCGGCTGCCTCACCACCTCCAGCCCAGCGCCGCTCACACTTGATCAGTCATCCTTTTCTCCCTTTGCATGATCAGAGAAACACACACTCATGAAGAGTCATTTTGCACGCTTACGAGAAAAGGAGCTGAGAGTATTGGGGTAGCTTTTGCTGACGCCTCTCCTGATTGGACGAAAGTGGATCGGCCAGGACCCCATCGGCGTTGGTGGTTTCAAATGGATCTTCAGAAGCGCGGGTTGTGACAGAAGTTCCGACGAACCCAGTTTCTCCAGGTTTTTTGGCCGAACCGTCGCCCAACTCTAGCTTCCCGCATTGAAGTTTGTCCATCAAATGAAAATCATCGTGGCTGAGATATAGGCCCGCCATTGGTGGCGCTTTCCGGTCCTATTGAAACCACCTCCTCAGCGGCCATCTCGAACCCCCCCACCCCCTCGACCCCCCGAAACAAGGCGACAGGCGTACGGGCCACGCAAGCCACGCCAACAACGAGGTCGCATCTGGGTCGAAAGGTCTCTGCCGTCGATGGCAACGTGGGATCTCTTGGCATCTATTCGACAGCGCCACCATCCACTCCGACCGGAAGTCGAGATGGCCGACATCCTCCATCCCCCGTGGTCCGTGGAGTCGGCCCCCTTTTTGGCGGCGATAAGGTAGGCCATCCAAGGCAAACAAGGCAAACTCCCACCGGCTGTCTGTCAAAGGACCAAACCTGCTCCTACGACATGGCGCTTGCTTCCGCATGCTTCCGGGCTCCTGTCTTGAGCCTCCATTGTTTCGTGACGCCATCCAGCAGCAACCCGCGCGTCCAACTTTGTCCAGGAATAGCCATAAACGCCTTACTGTGAGGCTGACTTTGGAATCAGATGCAAGAGTTGTTCGGTCTTGCGCCTGCCAGGGGACCATGGGATGAGCGGCAGGTCATCGCGCATACCCACCTACCTGGCGATGATCCACCCGAGAGATCGACATGTCGTTCAACCTTGCCGTCTTGTCTTTTGAGATCCGTGGGTGTTGGGTGCATTAACGTTTGGGAACGCCCGGGATGGTACATCGGTTCTCTCCACGATCTGGGCACGACAAGAGTATCACGACGGCGCAGGGCCCTCGCATGGCAATGCCCCGCCATAGCACGTGCATATTGGACTCTCTTTCAGTCTTTCTACCCTTGCTTACAGTTGTGAGGCTATCTCAAAGTCAATTGCAATGCTCTTATGCAAGCGACAGACCCGATAGACTGTAATAGCCTCCGCTGCGTCTCGTCAAAGTGCACATAACGCCTCTGGCCAGAACTGCTGCGACTCTTCGAAAATAGAGCAACTGAGCCCCGGAACCAAGCCGTCGGACCGCCAGGCCTGTAAGGGATCGCGAACGGTGTTATGTGATTGGCCTGGCCATCCAGCCACCAGCTTGGCAGGCCCTCCCCTGCGCTCGTCCGGTGATGCGCCGTGCATCAAACGCAGCTTGTCGGAGGCTCACGCAGCTGAGCCTCCTGTTCACTGCTCACTTGGGGCTGCGAAACAACAGAGATCGGACGCATGGCGAGGCACTGCGAAGATCATTGAATGCGATGTTCCCTCACGATAAAGAGAAGAGTTGTTGGATATATAAGAGGTGAGCCGGATACCCAAAGTTGAAGTGATAGGACACCACCAGCATCATCATCAACAACAACACCATCACCACAACACAACACACTCTCAACACACCTCTACACATCAAACCAGCCATCTTCGCCACTCGAAGACCATCTATAACTCAACACTACCACCAACAAATCAAACCAACCGCCAAAATGGTCCGATTCACCGCCGCCGCCACCCTCTTCTTCGCCACCCTCACCTTCGCCTCGCCCCTCTCCCCCGACCCCAGCGGCGCCAAGAACGTCGGCAACGGCGCGGGCGCGCAGTTCATCGGGGGCGGGTGCCTGAGCAACGCCGACTGCGCGACCACGTGCTGCGCGACGCTGGCCAACCAGGGCATCTGCAGCGCCGAGGCGGTGCAGAACGAGCAGGGCAAGAGCGGGTGCGGCTTCGGCGGCAGCGCTTCCGGGGGTGGTGCTATCGCCGCTCCCGCTACGGGGGCTGGCGCGGGCGGTGCGACCTGCGCCGTCGACCAGAACATGGCCGGCAGCCAGAACGTCGGCACCGGCGCCGGCACCCAGTTCATCACCGGCCAGTGCTTCAGCGACGCCGACTGCGCCAGCGCGTGCTGCGCCGAGGGAACCTGCAGCTCCCCCAACATCGGCAAGACTTGCGGGTTCGTTCAGCAGGGCTGCGCTTAGATAGGTTCGTCACCGGGCGGGCGAGCGAGCGATGAGGCCGAGGCAGGCAGGAGGATATGACTTGCGATATGGCACGAAGCTTGGGTGTTAGTTATCTCTCGGGATGAGCTTCGGGTTTGGGATATATACCTTATGGAGCATTCATTTTACCTGGGATTTGGGGCTAGAGGGGGGACTCAGGGACCGGTCCTCTTGGGGGGTATTACAGGGGCGTTGGCATTTGTTGATTTTATACAAATATATCTTTTCAGCTTCTGTGGCTAATTGAGCTTTCTCGTCTGGACTTGAAGACCGCCAGGCAAATGCGTGTTGATGCCCAACCCTACTTAGGTAGCTTTGTACTCATGTTCCCGCCGTTCATGATCCAGTATACCAAGCTGCCTGGGTACACATTCGAATGAGCAGATGTCCATTCACCTTGCATTCAATCTCCCTCCGGCGCAGGAGACCAACGTGCTAGTGTGGGAAGCGCATCGGCAACCAACTGGCCGTATCTTCGCCACCTTTATCAAAAGACATCCGCATGAGCCCGCGCCAGGAGTTCAATGACTGCGTGCTGCGCTTCCAGTCGCTTACCTCAGGTTTCATTCAATCGCTCATTGAGCTGGACACGGGTTCGAGCAACTGTGACACCGGACTTCCCAGGCGGGTCATGAGTGGGCAACAAGCGGCTGTTCCTCTCGTGTACCTTCACGAACCGTGCTTGGTGCCCCGAGGCTGGCACGCAGCTACGGAAAGGGGTCCCAATCCCAACTAATTCAGCATCAGCTGAAGGAAATCGCAACAATGCGCCGCCAACGTCTCGTCCTTTGTCATGCGACGATGTGTTTCCCGCACGTATTACAGCTATCTTTGGGCTTTTCAAGGGACAGCGTGGCGCCGGCACTGGGGGAGCATTGGTCATCGCTGCCTGATTGGGAAAGTATACTGTTATTCTTCAGCATAGGAGGGGTCTCTCAAATAACGCGTCATAGCTGAAAAGCCCTGGCGCGAGATCACACCCGGATGAAGGACTTCCAATCGACACCTGTACCGAATTGCGATATTTAGCCACTGCATGGGACAGAGCGGGAAGTTCTCCAGTCCTGTGCCAAATGGTGTTCTGTCCTCTCGAGCCTTGACCAGCGCCTCCGTCCCGTTGAATACCCCGAGCCTCCTCGCAACCATCGTAGACTACTGGCGACATTAGATGCCAAGGGCGACGAGACAATTCTATCGCTCACTTACAAGCCACAGTAACCGGATATTGTGCTCGTGAGCCAGCTCACTGCAGTGACTATGGCCGCGTACTCCCCAGTCCTGCGCTTTCGAAGACACAGAAATGGCTGTTGTGGTCCCGGAGATCGGTCCCAGTGAGAAAGCATACCATGCGACTGTCGCGTAACTCTCTATAACACTTCACTTGAACGGGTCACTTGAGCCGCGACAACAATACAGATGAGCAGCGCAAAGCTTCGAGTGCCCGAACTCGTTCTTGCAAATGCGAACCGGTGTCCGTCGCTTCCTTTTCATTCCCATAGGAACTCGTGAGGGTCCGCGAGTTGCTGCCTCTACTCCAGTCTCTTTGGTAAAGTGCGCATAGATTCCAAGACTCTTGGCTTCATTCTCCCTTAGGTAGGATTAGCTGAAAGTACTTGAAAAGCGAAGACCCTCCACTACCCAGACAGCTGATCCCGCAATCGCCAACTTCGGGACTCGATGTGAAAGCCCCAGGCGTGGCCAGGTCGCGGATCCTATGACCGCAACATGGAGCTTTCTGCCAGAGACATTCCACTTGTCTTACGAAGAGGTCGGGGCTCTGCCTGGGTTCTTGCCTACGACATCTTTCCGAGTGACAGGCCGTTCTTATGCTGAGCCCGGGACCACTCCCCTGACAGCTTGGCCCCCGGCAGCTCCGGTCAACACCACTTGCCAGGATTCACCTAGGAATCTGTCTTCGCCTAGACATTCCTCGGGACACCTTCCGTGACTCTCTGCCAGAGTCTCTGCCCGCCGTTAGACAACTGACAAAGGAGCTACGTACCTGGACACCACGGAGGGTTCTTTGCACCTGGCCGCCCGGCTTGGGGTCACCTCGTCTCGGGACTAAGGTCAGGCGGACAATGACACTCTGCCTATGTCCGTCAACAATGGCTTCGGGGGCTTCCCGGACCGTACAGCTACAGGACCGGCGGTGCTCTTCTCTTGGTCGAATGATCAGCTCGCGAAGTTATCCATAGTCCGTGCTTCGCCTTCCTCCACTGCATGGCAGTGCTCCCTACCGAAAACTCGACTACCACCCATCGAGGCCTGGAGGACTGGGGGCAGGCGACAGGAAACCGACCAGCAGTGGTCGGCCTTTTCCTGGAAACATCGACCCTTGACCCATCTCAAATCCGAGATTCGCACATCGTCAGGTATACTCATAGGCTAGCGACATGGAGGCAATGTACCTGTTTCGTTTCTTGCCGTTGAGGAAGCATTTCAAGCTGCGGGCTTATCCCGAGCTGGGAGATGCGATGCGATCTTGACATTGACACTCGGGCAGGAGACCCGAGGTGAAGTGCCAGCAACATCATGATCAAGACCACCAGGCTGTGAAGTACATGGCTGATTGATTGTGAACGTGCGCTTAGTTTGGTTCGAAGCAGCCTCGCCTCGACACCCAGCGACACTAATCTGGGATATCGACCTTTTCCCCACCAACCCGTCAGCCGGAACGGTGCAGCAAGTCGTGTAATTCGAAGACCTGGGCATGAGCGGGCACATGAAGATCTAATAAGAGAGGATGCTGAGGAACAGATGCTTCTATTTCTGTCTTGACGGATTACCTGACGACTGCAATTCCTCCGCTTGGTACCTACTTTACCTAGTGAATGCTCACCGCGTCGCATTGCGCGGCACGCAGGCAGGGCGACGAACCTAGCGTAAGGCGTCTCTGCTTTCTTCTCAATTGAAACCATACATCATGCTGGAGAGCATAGGTACGCTCGACTATTACGCAGCTCGCGAGGAATCATCATCGTCCAGCTGGCTGAAGGTTGAAATGTAGATCACAGAATGAAACGACACCGAGACGGAGAGCAACTCGGTGCCGAGATTAACGAAGGACCCTTCTTTCCCAAGAATGTTCGCTCTGGGAGCACCCGTACGGCACAAAGCCGCCATGACCTTGTGCAATGCCCAGGGCAGAGGTGCATTGCCGGTCGAGGTGCTCCGTGCTATCTGGGGAAGGGAAAGAGAAGAAGAAGGCCAACAAGTCCGCAGACTCTGCGATGGCTTTTCTTGCAGGTGAGCGCACGAGCCAAGCGAATCCATCATGTGACCTTTGCTTTTCGCGGCGGCCGTTCTGCCCCACACCCTTTGGAGCTGCTGCTGAGCCGAGCTCCCTGACTGGCTGGCGGCGTTGACCTTCAGCTGCAAGCCGATTGGCCGGCTAAGGCCGAGGGACAGAGGTTCGGCTTCCCGCTCGGAAGGGCATGGGCAGCAAGCAGCAGCAGCAGCAGCAGCGAGCGGGAGTTTCGATGATCGCATCAAAGAGCCCGCATCTCTGCATCCGTTCAACCTGCCCTTCCCGCCAGCCACGTTGCGAAACCGATACGCCACCGGGGCAGCAAGCACATCCGATCCTTACAGGCAACGAGGCTGAAGCCGATTGAACGGGCGGCAAGATGAACGCGCAACGAGTCGGCCTGCGGGCGCTTCGGCAAGGTACGCTCGCTTCTCCCGCTGCGGGCTGTCCACCACGGCAGTCGTCCGAATAGCTTCACTCCCGCGAGCTGTACGCTGATGTGCACCCCTCCACCATGTAGTCGCCGCCAAGCAGCCCAACGCCATCTTCACACAGACCATGCCGCGGCTGGCCCTGGCCAGCATGCAGATCCGGTACGTAGACGACGACCACCACCACAATTCGCTCTAGGCACTCGGCCGTGCTCTACTCGAGCCCCATTGTCCCCCCCCAAGAAAGCCAAGAAGAGAGAGAACCACGCACTGACGAAACCCCCCCCCTCACCCACCAGCGGCGCGGCCACCACCAACAAGATCACCTCGGCGGACGCGCACACTCTCCTCGCCTCGCAGCGCGCGCAGCGGCCGGTGGCGCCGCACCTGACCGTCTACGACCCGAAGCAGACGTGGTTCACGTCGTCGATCTGGACGCGGATCACGGGCTCGCTGTTCACGGGGACCCTGTACGCCTTCAGCCTGTCGTACCTGGCCGCCCCGCTGCTGGGCTGGCACCTGGAGTCGCAGTCGCTGGCCGAGGCCGCCGCCGCCATGTCCCCCGCCCTCAAGTCCGGGCTCAAGTTCTTCGCCGCCTGGCCCTTCGTCTACCACGCCCTCAACGGCACCCGCCACCTCGTCTGGGACTTCGCCCTCGGCTTCAGCAAGCAGGCCATCCGCACCACCAGCCGCGCCGTCTGGGGCGCCAGCGTGTTGGGTGCGCTCGGCCTGGTGTTCCTCGTCTAGGTGTTGGGTGGGAGCGGGTTGAACAGGATAGATGGGGGCGAGAGAAGTTGGCGGGAAAACAGAGATGGCGCTGCGCTGGCAGGCATGATGCGTTTAGAAGGTCCTGGGGATGTGCCTGATGGCACCAAGGGAAGAAGAGCAGCTGTCCAACACCTGATGTCACTACTTGAAGCATGAATACGATACTTGTACAATTGCCATGGTCTTCACGTTGTTCTGTGATGCCAATTCTATGGTGTCCATGTGAGGATGCTGCATTCAATCTCGAGATAGTCTAAGGCAATTATGCAGACAATGCCTAGACCAAACCTTCCATGCCGTGAATATCAGATACAACGCCGCAACTGTCTGTCATCCTCCAGCCATTCCACCTCTCCAGCCCTATATTATAAAGCTCGCGCAAACCACCAACGCCATACACCATTGCCATGGGGGGTATTGATCGCAAAGAAACGCCCGCCTGTCCCGAAGATCGAAATCTTGCTGGTGCCAGACACCGACCGAGTTGTAAAAGCAGTGGGAAACCCTCCCGCTACTGGAAGTTCGCCGCATCCAGCACTGCCTGGTTCAGCTTGTGATCACCCAGTCGTACCAGACGCTCGCCCACCATGTCGCCGACGAACGCCTTCACCGCGGCTGACTCGTGGTCGCTGACGTTGCCGTTAACCCCGTTCAGCATCATCATGTCGTCCTCCGACAGGGACCGCACCGCCTTCATGATGCCTCCGATCAGCGTCTCGAGGTCGAACCGGCTGGCATCGTCGCCCTTCTCGCGCAACGGCTGTAGCATCATCGACTCGAACTCCTTAAGATTCGGCAGCACCAGCACCTTGATCGCCTCCGGACCGCCCGCCGCGAGCACACCGTAGACGGCGCCGTACCAGACCTGCGGAGGAAAGGTGGGGTTGAGGAACGTCCGCAGGCAGGATCGCGTGATCTTGGGCCGCAGCAGCTTGTTGGATCCCGAGTACTTGCGCGCAATCTGTCCTATCAGGTTGGCAGCGTACTCCCGAAGCTGGTATTGCTCTTTGACCGCCTCTCGCGTGTTCTCTGCTCCGAGTTTGCGGCCCATCAGGCAGGTCAGCACGGGTGCGGAGAGTGGACTGGCATATGGCGCGAGGTAGATGTGCTCGTTCGAGATCAAAGCGTTGGTAAGCTCCATCATCTGGCGAAGCTCGAAAAGGTCGTCCAAGTGATGGGTGACCTGGTTGGAGATGAAGTTGACGAAGTATGGCACAAGTTGGTGGATGCCTGGGTCTGAGCTGACCGACTCGAGGGCGGCGTCGCGCAATCGCTGAACCTCAGGATCACTGCTATCGTCCAGCACGGCAGCCTGTACCTTTTCGAAGTACAGCGTGAGCTCCTTGGAGATGACATGTTTGACGGCCGGTCGGAAGTTGGCGTTATCCTGCCCGGCAACCGCAGCGAGGGTAGGGTTGGCACCGGGGCCTTTGGGTAGCAAGTCTTGGGATCGGGACTCCGCAGTCGTGGGATTCTGGGGAATGGTAGGCTGTACACCTTCGATGGCGACCCAGTGTGCTAGACAAGAGTAGAAGGGTTAGCAAATCACGGTGTTGTCCAGCCCGCAGCGTGGCAAGGGCAGACATACCGGTGAAGCTGGTGTCTCGGGGAACTTTGGGCAACGGTCCATTGATGACCTTCTCGAAATCGACCTCCTCATCCTCGATGTAGAACAGCGGCTGGCCAGGACCCAGACTTGCCTCGCCGTAGCGCAGCCCGCGGGTAGAGTCATACCCGTACAGCGGTTCGACGTCCAGAACCCGCAGCGCGAGAGCAATGTCTTGGACGGTCATGGTAGTGCGGCGCGCGAGTCGCATGAAGCGGTTCGCCTCGATGAGGACTTGACCCAGACGGTATTCGACGTCCTGCGAGAGAGTTCGCAGTGCCTCGTCGCCAATGGTAGAGATGCCCACGGATTCAGCGACATCCTTCACGTTCTCGGGGTTCCAGAGGAGGCGCTGTTCCGTGGCGGGAGCCTTGTTCGCGGCTTCGGGTGCCGGTGCGCGAGCGTTCTGCGTCGCCGACATGGTCGCTACCGTACTTCGAGAGGGCGACAATATGTGCAAGTGGTATTGTAGAAGCGAGGTTGGAGAAGACGGAGGGAGGTATCGCGAAGACAGGAAAGTCGTAGCTTGGTCGAAGAAGGTTGAAGTTGGAGAAAGTGCGCGGCACAGTCGACGGCGGCGGAGCTTGTATGTAGAGAGACTGTTGACGGAAGCGGTTGCGAGCGAGACGTCGCAATGTCGATTGTGCTCGCAGAAAGATTGGGAGACCGAGTTCGAGAGTCTCAGCGATGGCTTCGGTCGGTCGCGCGGGCGGGCGAAGGTGGCAGCTCGATTGAAGTGCGGCACCTGCCGAGATCGGTTGACAAGAACGAGTGCGAAGGTCAAGGGTTCGTAGCTTTCGAAAGGGTGTGCGAAGGGCAGGCAGAATCCGAAAGCATGCAAGTTGGAGGATGGGAGTCGAAGAGTTCAATGGCTAGGTCGCAGGGTCGCAGGGTCGCACGCCCTCAAGAAGTAGGTAAGTTGATGGGGGAGACCTCAGGCTCGGCCCTTGGGGATTCTGCGATGACGCAAATGTAAGGTAGCGAGAGACGAGAGGTCGTGGGCGGTGCCGTCGTTCGAGGTGCCGTCGTGCGAGAGAAGGTGTTCGGGGAAGGGCCGTGGCAGGTGCAGGCGGAGGGGTCGGGCGCTCAGCACCTACCTAACCTTAGGTGCAAGTGAAGGTGGCGGTGACAGATCCGCGACTGAGCCTATGCCAAGCTCTAGCGAATTCGAACCAGCAGCACACGACGAAGGGGATGCCGATGTTCGAAATGGTGGGAGTCCGAGAGTCGGCGCGGTTGGGAGATGGAGTCGGAGACGCGCTGGCGTAGGCGAGGCTGGTTGGATCGGTGCATTCGCGATGCAGAATTGAGATGCGAGCGCCAAGACCCAAGTACCCGCAGCCTAGTGCTGAGCATTCGCTCATTGGCTCTGTCGCTAGCGCTGTCTCCAAGAGCTCAGTGCACGATAGGCGCTAATCGATAGGGCAGTTCCCCCGCACTTAGGCTCCCGATAAGATACCTTACCATCTCAGGCTACCCGTCAGGGTCTTGGCATACTGCAGCAGCCTCCCCGCATTCCCCCTTCTACAGCGTTGCACCCCGCTAATTTTAGGTGTTGCTCGTCGCGTGGTTGCGGCTCTGTCAACCTGCACACATGCAAGTCTCGAGCTCCGTCTTCTCTTCTACATCTTCGAAGTTCGAAGGGGTAATATCTCGGTCGTCGCAGCCAGACAGCGCGTTACCTTTTTCTATGTTCCCTCTAGCTTTACACTATCCAAGTTATGACGCCGGTTCTATACCTCCCGGGTCCCCATGTGCAGGATTTCCCAACGCAATCTGCTCTCTGCATGCCCAACAGACACTACTGCTCATCTTGGGGCTTGACGGCACAAGGTTGGGACAGCTCATACACAAACACAGGTATCGACGGCAAGCATGGTGAAATTCAGCTGGGTCAGTCCAAGCACCTTCAACACTCCAAGCCAGGTCGGCGGCGGACTAAATAGACTAATCACTGTCCAGGACCGCCCATTCGAACTACCAGTGACCAAGAGCATGGTGAATGGATTCGATCACCAGGTTTGGACGACTCGTCTTGGATACGATTCAAATTGCTGTCATCCCGTCGCGCTCAGCGTTTACGATCCCCGATAACTAGCTACTTAGATCCGACAATGGCGAGCAAGGTGTACTCCATTCTGAGTCTCGGGACACAGAGCAGCGAACTGGACAAGGTCTAAGCCGCCCTCTCTGACGGTCTTGGTTGATTTACGACGTCACGACTGGCTACCTCTGACAAGGTGTCAAGTCGATCCAGCTGTGAGGTCAAACTGTGAGGTCGAGTTGTGAGGTCTAATTGCGCTCAAGCGAGGCTATCCAACGTGCCAAGGCGCAATGATCGCGCGTATGGACTAAGACGGTCGTGGGCATGCGGCGTCATTAGGTTGCCAACCTCAATAAGTTCCTTTCAGTCTCGACGGAGGACCTGGTCCTGCGTTGTCAATTGTACTCGGTCCGTACATGCTTCATTTCTGTCGATGTCCCCGTGCCAGTCCTCATCCATGATCCCGCTCCTCCCCCGTCTCTCGTCTTCGATGCCGTCCCCGATTCCTCCCGTCGTCGACCTGCCCGAGTTCTGTCCCTCAACTCCTTTGACCCCGTCCTCCTCCTCGTCACCGCCGTCCGCCGTCTGTTGGGGCCGTCCCTGGCTCCATCATTATCTTCGTTACTGGTCCGTACAGCAAACTCGTCCGCCTCCCTACTCCGGTTGCCGTCTTCCTCCCTTAAAGTCTTCCCAAAGCTGTTATCTCCATACTCGATGCACGCAACACCCATATCGCATGTTGGAAGTCGATTGCTGCTGTGCTCGGTGAAGTCGTTGGCACATAGCCATTGTTCGTGGTCGATGACAGTGCCTTGTGGCTTGTCTCGCGAATTCATGCTCGCGAGAGCGCAGAATCGGCATCACAATCATTACTCTGCGCTCCCTTGGCACCGCACTCATTGGGCGTGCTCGGTGAACCGATTCAATAAGGGATACCCAATCTCGATTCATGGTTGGCCGTCAGCATTATGTTGACAGTCCTACCCGCCAAGGCACTCAATCTATTCGATCATTGTCCGACCAAAGGCAGTGACCGGCTTCACAGTAGCGCCAACAGCTGCAGTGCTTTTGGCAATCATCCTCGGCCACCGACAAACATGTTGTTACTTTGGCCAGTGGTATGCCTCGCAGGTAGTCCTCCCGTGGTTGCTGGCATGCCTACCTTGTCCTCATCAAAGCTCCTCGGACTATACAATAAACCAAATCATCGCCTATGGGTCACCTATGAGTCTCCCCGCCCTCACCTGCTGATGGAGCGCTTCTAAGCTTCCGATCTCCCCGTCGTTTGTACCTTTCTTCTACGGTGCATCTTGTCCTGCAAGTCGCTGCTCCGCGGTGCAACTGCAATCATGTATTACCGCCGACGAGTTCGTGAAAGCTGCCCGGAGTCGACACCCGCAGACGGTGACCAACCAATGGTAACTGGGAATGTTCCAACCTGGGTCAATTCCAACTTGCGAAACCTCAAAGCTGTCAGAATACACTTCAATGGATCACAAGCCGTGTCAGCGACTCTGACTTCCAGGTCTGTTCCAGAGTTTCGTATAGAAAATCATCGGTCACCCATTCTTCCAAGTCTGCTTCTTCGATTGACGCCGCGAACCCTTTCATACTTCTCTCGCATCGTCCCCGCATCCGATACTCGCTTCCCTCAGCGCGCAGGACGAGCTCGGAACAGATACCATGAACTGAAGCCACAATGTCGCCCTGCTGAGGTTGCACTTCAACTTGAGCGACGACGCCAAACGAGCCATCTTCGCAGCAGAACAGGTATCTTCCCCAAAATGCCTTCGCAACGGTCATCCATATGTCAAGTTTTGAGGATCCGTTTTCACTAAGCAGTCCAGGGTGAGGTTGTCAGCCAAAAGGTGCAACGCAATCTTGGAAGTAACTGAGCTGGGCGGGAAGAGTAGCGAAGACCTCGGAGAAGTTGATGTGCCACTCAGCTGCCTCCAACATGGGGTTGTGAGAGTCAGCGGTCAAGAGGAACTTGAGCAGCGTCCGCTTGAGCTTGTCAACGGAGGGGTACAAGTGAGCCACTGTAGGTACTATTGTCATCTCACATTCGTACATGAAGTCTCCAAGGAGTTCCATACTGGCGGGGCAGATCTGGCAGCCGAATAAAGCGGGCATCACTGCAGCGATGGAAGTCAAAACTGCGCAGTCGACCCTGATCGCACGTCGATCGTCTGAGATCTGGAGAAAAGCATCTGGTTCGGCGTAATTACTGTACCCGATAGCGCTAGGTGATCTATGAGTCCAGTCGGGTACCCACGATGGTAGTGTGTTGGTGCGACCAGAGTTAGACAAAAGTATATCCATAGTGGCTGTATTATCGAGCATCCAGACAGTGTATTCGGTATATACCTCTTCGAAGTTTGCCCTGTAGTTCGGTTGAAGCACCGCTGGCAATCCTTCATTACCCCAGTCGACCAAACCAAGGACTGCGTAGATAATGTCGTGGTAGTTGCTGGCATGGAAATTGGACGAAGTACAAGTCAAGAAGTAGGCTAGCTGGCCCGCGACTCTGGTCGATCTTGACCCTGAAGAAGTAATGCTCTGGTGGTCTGTCCAGATCATGATCAAGTCGCGGATAGGCGCATTGAAAAGGGGAAGTCGAAGAGGACTAGCAGAAGGCGGCATGGCAGACCAGGTCGAATAGGCCACCGTGAGATAGACGAAAGGAAGTTGGGATAATCCGCAGATAAGTGTCGGCGACTTTGAGCTTTGTCTGTACGAGACGACTTTTCGGACTGACACCTCTTGGATGATCCACATCCTCGTGAACCACTTCTTACCCTCCAAGAAACTCGCTAAGTCGGAATGGAGACGCCATAGCTCATCGTAGCCCAGCTTCCGTATCAGTGCTTGAACCGCCCCCGGGTCTTGGCCTGCCGTTGCGAGAGTTGTCTTCAAGCCGGTCAGTCCAATAAAGCCTCGCAAGGAGAAGAAAAGGCGCTGGAGGATGTGATGAGTAGGGAGTCTTGGCTTAGAAAGAAAGAAAAGAGGAAAGGGAGAAATGGAAGAAGAAAGAGGAGGGTGGAAAAAGAAAGGGAAACTAAAAAGGGGAGAGGATCGATTCCAAGGTACGCAAAGAACAAACATAAACAGGAAAAGAAGAAGTCAAAACATGAAGTACAGAGTGACTAGAACAGGCCCTCCTGAGTGCCAGTGTCACAAGAACCAAAGACTCACCACGTGCCTAAAGAGCTTCGCAACATGACCTGGGCTCTCAGGAGAATATCCACCAAGCCATATGAGCACATGACTGGCAGACTTGTAAATCTCCTTCATCTTCTTGACTTGTTCGTTCCTCTCGTCTATATCCGCCTGGTGAATGCAGATGCTGTCAATCCAAAGATACCGGGAACGGCCAGGTAGTCTGATGTGTCGGAGGCCGCAGTGGAGGTTCTTGGTGACGGCGAATGCATTACCCTCAAGCTCGATGCGAGTGGTATCCAACGGGTCACCCCAGCAATAGGATAGGGCCTCGTAGGTTGTCATACAGGCCGTCCCCAGTTGCGTGTGGTGGAGGCGACAGACCACGGGGTCGTCGAGCTCTCCGCCACAAAGCTCGACAACCCGGATCTCGGGGACATCTGGACCCAGGGGCCGATAAAACCGGTGGGATGTGGCGAGCTCCATTCTTCACGGATTCGACTGCCTCCCTGGAGGTTCTTGGACATAGGAGGGAGACTTCCGACAAACACTCGAAGAGGGGAACGCGTCAAGAAATGTCTAATAGTTCTCAATCGCTCGTCTATCCCTTTAACCCAGCCCATGCCAGACTCCCGTTCGTGCCACAGGATACCCGCATTGCCCTACGTTACGCCTGATTGCCTCTCTATCACACCGTCTATCTCAGCCAAACATACCCTCCATGCACAGGAATTGCATACACAGCCACCCTTTCCCCACGCCAAACACCCCCCCGAGACACCGCCCCTTTCAGTCAAACATAATCTCCTTGACCGGGAACTTCTTGTACCCCTTACCGGCCACAAACGTGTACTTCCACGGCCTCTGCACCGGGTCCTGCGCAAGCTCGAGGTACGTCTCCGCATGGGCCTGACCACCAATGCCCTTGTACATAGGGCGGCCATCGTCTTCTCTCTCGTCGGCGTAGTAGAACCTGAACACGCAAGCCTCATCAGCGCCCATTCCACACAACCACATACCCACCGGCACCATCCTCGGGGGAGGGGGGCAGCAGCAGCAGCAGGGGACTCACGTGTAAGGCCTGTCCCGGTAGGCGACGAGCGCCAGGTTCTGCACCATGTGCGCGGCGGCGCTCTTGCCCATGCCGAAGTTCAGGAACCCGGGGCCGGCCATCTCGTTGGTGGCGTTGCCGGTGAAGATGAAGGTACCCTGTCCCCCGCCCCTCTCGAACCCCCGCACCGCCTCCCGCGCCGCCGCGTACGCGCTCACCGCGTTGGCGTTCATGTAGCGCTGCAGGGCCGGCAGGTCCGCCGAGAAGGGGTCGGCGGCGTCGACTTCGGTCGCGTAGACTGCCGCGCCGGTATTAGTTAGTTAGGCACGGGTAGGCAAGCGCGGATTTGGAGGTTCGCCGGTATAGATAAGTATGTAAGTGCTTAGGTAGGCGGGGGCTCACGGTTGTAGATCACCACGCTCGGCACGCCCACGGCCTTGGCGACCGCCTCGAACACCGCGGGCACGGTCTCGGGCCTGGTGCCGTCGAAGACGAAATGCGGGAACCGGGGATCGAGGGTCCGGGTGCGGCTCGCCACGGCGACGGTGTAGCCGGCGTCGGCGAAGGCGGCGGCGGTGGCGGCGCCGAGGTTCTGGCCGGCGCCGAGGATGAGGACGGTGGGCATGGTTGGTGGTCGGGTATTGAGGATGGTGGTGGATTCTGTGATGAGTAGACGGGACCAAGGTTCTCAATTCCTGCTCTTATATACACCGCCGCCCGTGAGGCGGCCGTGTCGGCTGGCATTGGGCGTCGTCGAGGGCAGAGGCGTTTGGTAATCGGGACGCCCATTTCTAAGCAGTGTCTTGGCCGGAGGGTGCAGGTGAGGTGGTGGCTTGATTACGAATCGCAGATTTATCAGGTCTTCTATGCAGGGCTAGAATAGGTAGGTCACGCTTTGCTGCAAGTATGTTTGGGATCAGTATGAATGGGTTGGGGACTTTCAGCTCGGGCTTGGCTCCCGACAATTTCAATCCGTACATGCATCGGCTCAATTGGGATCCGTCGACAGAGGTTGGAGGGAGACTGTCGGTCAAATGAAGATGTGCAGGTTTGGAGTTTATTTCACTAGGTACCTAGGTAAGTTACAGTATGTCAGAATCATGTACAGGCTCGTATATCGACTTCGCGTCCAGCTGGGTAATGTTTCTTTCTAGACAGACAGCAATTTATGGTATCGTATCGTATCGTAAAATCATTGTCTCGTTCATCTCCGATCCCCTGAGCTCATTAGCTTCATATCCCATACAATCGCGATGGGCGATTCTAAGCTGTAGGTAGCTAGAAGACCATGGTCGTATTGTGTTATCCGAGAACTAAGACGGAGTACATATCCTGGGTTCACTACCCGATGCCAGATATGTCTCCGCGGATGGCGAGTGGAGGGTAGGTAGGCTTGGAAACCCGCGGTTCGGCGCAAAGACGACACCAGAACCTCCGAAATCAACGCAAAAACATCAACAACACCAAGAAAGAAAAAACACAACACCAAAGGGGCGTGTCGGGTTCCTTAGTAACGCGACTTGCCTTTGCCCTTACTGGAGCTCTTGAAGCCCATCAACTGGGAGGCCAACATGCTGCTGACAGCGTTCTCGGCCATGCCTTTCATGCCGCGGCCCGACGAACGGGACCGCCGCGGGTCCTTGTCGATGAAGGCGTCGATGGCGGCGGCGCCCAGGGCTGCGGTGGCGATCTTAGCGCCCTTGTCGCCGGTCCACGAGCCGGGCTCCTTGCGCAGCCGAAAGGCGGTGAGGCCCCCGGCCTCGAGGGCTGCACGCGCCGCCATCTGCCACCGCTCCGCATTCGCGTTCGGCGCGCTGGAGTACTCGTCTCTCAGTGAGGATCGGAAGGACGATGGCGGGCCTGAGCGACCCCGTCGCGAGCGTGGCGGGGGCGACGGGGTGAGGGAGGGGGACCGGTGCCTCGATCGTCGATGACGGCGCCCGCGGTCACGCTCATACTCGGAATCGAGATCCCGACTCCGTGGCGGCGGCGACGGTGAGCGGCTGTAGGATCTGTGCCGACTGCTCATCGACGCCCGAGAGCGCTCGCCATGTCGGGTCGAGCGACGTCGTGGCGGTGGGGATGGTGACGGCGACGGACTTGGAGACCGTCGACGGTGGTGTCGCCGACGCCGTGACAGTTCGTCCCGGTCTAGCGATCGTGGGCGCGGAGATTCGGGTTCTTCTTCTTCTCCCCCGCCGGCTTGGGCGGCGGCGTACGCGGCTGCCGCCTCTCCCAGTAGATTCAGACCTTGGCGGCCGAAGCTCTTGGTGCGTTGCACTGCCGGCTTCTGCGCAAACTCATGATACCGCTGCCTTTTTGATTGCTCGTTTCTCTTCTTCTCTCGCGGGACCGGGGCTTTCGGACGTGGGGAATGCGCTCTGCTCGGCCTCGAACGACGCGGAGGGCTGGTAGTCCTGGAATGCCGCCTAGATGGACTGGGACGTCTATGCGGCTTCGGTCCAGACGTCGGTGCATATCTAGGTTCAGGCGCGAAGGTGTGAGGAGGAGGTTCGGGGTATTCCGCCTCGTCAGTACCGATATATTCGTAGGCAGGCGCCGCATGCGACACGGAACGCGGACGCCGACGATGGTCGTCTACGGTATACGGGTCGTCGTAACGGCTGCGGCGGTTAGCCGATCGGGAACTCATTGTCGGCGCTGATCGGCGCTGGTTCTGTCGATAGCAGGGCAGATCTCGCTGCTGTGCTGGGGAGTTCGAGGGTACACGGGGTACTGGGCACTGGGCACTGGGCGCTTTGCAGAAGGTAACCGGCACTTATTATAGCTGTCACTGGGAGTGTAACCAGGATAGCCTGGATAGCTGCAGAACGGGGACGAAAGCAAACAAATATGTAGGGTCCTGTGGTTCTTATTAGCTGTGCCGCTGTCTCGGCTTTGGCCAGAAGCCGTGGAGCGTCGGGGGCTGCAGCTCGACGTAAATCGGGGGGGAAGGTTCCAGCGCTGGGGAGTACGAATCAGGCGGTGTAGCAAATGAGTGTCGAGAGCGGTTCTGAATCTGATGAGGAGGATTGTCCGCACGAGTTGCGCTGCTGCAGGTGATGTCAACGGGAAGAGGGCGGTTGGTCCCTGGCCTGGCCCCGGGGCCGTCCCACGCCTGTCAATCGAGGGGCCTAGGTAGCATGCCTAAGGTACCTAGGACCAGGACACAGATTGACAGAATAGCCGTGGCTGGGTAGGTACGCTGGGTACGCATGGCAGGGCTTGTCAATCTCGTCAGCAAGAGGCCTCTCTGGGACACAGCCTATCGAACACGACCAGCGCGGCTGAATGACCCGCCCCCGCGCATGATCTCATGTCATTCATGCCCACTGGCGGACGAGTTGGGAGAGTCGGGACCGTTCCATTTCCCTTCTGAGTATCTGAGCATACGCATGCCAACTCAGCAGCGAGCGAGGGAATCAACCACTCATCTCAGATCGCGCGCGCACTCGAGCATTTTGTAGGCGCGGGATGCCACATCCGCCACTCGGAGGAGAGGTCGTTTGGTTGGCACTATGTACGTCAATGCCGTCCTCATGCTCCTCCGATCTACTGGTGTCTGATTTGAGCCGGACGAAACACGAAGCAGACTGGGCCGAAACGGAGGAGGGTTCGGGAGTGATGTTGGCATGCGACCAGTAGTCAGGCAGCGCGTGATGGTTTGCTGTACTTCATGACTGCCACTTTCACGGCTCGTTGCTCGGACGTTTCACTTGTGGCTGCCGCTCGCGGGAAACAGGCGTCACGAAGTCCCGGCTTTCGGACACATCGTGAGTTTAGAATGAGGTAAAGGAAAAAGGTGGCAGGTCGTTAAGGGATCCTTGATCGGTGATGGCAGCTACCAGTGAGGGGCACGGAACAGAGCTGCGGCCGGGGCTGGAGCTCTCCAGTTAAAAGGGAAGCTCAGAGAATGGAGGGTGAATGTCCGGCGCTGTGGAGAAAACAGTCTGCGGGTGCGGACAGCGGGCTGGGCCGAACCTTTTGGGCATGTCCTAGGTACAAGTACGTCATACCATCATCGTACGGCGCTCAACAGAGCAACTTGTCAGCAAGGTGGTAGCAAGCTGCATCCTACTGTAGGAGGCGAAGATGATCCCCCGTCTGTCAGTTCCCCCCTCCATACCCTCCGTTCGTCTTTGACATGTCGTTCATGAAGCCGAGCATATATGGCCTCTTGTTATACCCACGCCAAGTGTCCTGGGTTAATCTCATCGCCATGAGGTCCGCCATCTTCAGCAGTGCCTGAAGCCTCTGGCTTCTCTCCTCCGAGAGCATCCAATGCCTCCCGAATTTCATCATAGCGCCACTTTTCACCCCAATCGATGATATTTCGAACATACTTCCGAAACTCCCTGTAATCGTCTGGCCTTTGCAGCAAGAAGCTTTCGACGTTGGCCATGTGATACTCCTGCGAGTCTGTCCTCCACGAGACGTATAACCGCGCTTCCGAGCCATTCATGGCGATACTGAACGCCGCGCTGTTGAGTCCTCGACCGACGTTGTTGCTGTATCGTTTGGAATGCTCATTGAGCCGCTCAGCCAGATTCACGCACGCTGCTGAGCCCCCCAAGCATTGGTTCGTCGCCACGTACAGGCTCTCGCCCTCGCCTTTGAACTCAACGATGAAGAACGGGAGTATCGTGCCTTGGTAACCGTTTGTCGCGTTCAATTCCTCTCCCATCGACTCCAGCTGAGCCCACTCTTGACCAAAGCGAAATATGTTCGGGCGTCTGTACCCGTACATAATGTCAGGAACCGGTGTGCTGATTTTCCGCCTGGACCCCGTGTTGGGCACCGCATGCCGCGCCATCGGTTGCCTAACGCAGCGTTCGAGGACGGTACCTGGTGGCGGGAACACCTGGGCGCGGAAGTAATCTTCCACCTCGAATTTGGATGCACCCAGGACCAGACGTTCTAGCCTGGTATCACGCCGGATAGCCTCAGTCGACGGGCCAGGAGACCCACGGTCTCGGGAGACGTGAGCAATGAGGCTGGCGACCCGGTCGGGGAACAGCTCGTGGCAACTTCGAAAGGAATCTCGGAAACATATATTGTGTGCCGCAAGATTTACGTCTCGGTAACATGGGGCCTCTATCAGCGCTCTTCTGCGGCCTGATCCCGTGCTGTTCTCTGTGGGATTCGATTGCGTCAAGGATGTAGCACGCGACGACGGCCATGCTCCAGACATCGGGGTCGGGGGCATAGCGAACCGATCTTGATCCTGGGCGAACGCGACCGCCGGCGCCGACTTGGTGGACTCACGTGAACTGGACTCAGCGTCTGACAGATCAAGACAACTATCCGACCTGCAATACGGCTCTTGGTCTCGCCCAACGGTCGCCAGCCAGCCGGAAACAAAGCTGTACACGGGCCCGGAAGGGACCGGAGGGTTCGGGTCTACGAAATCTCGAAGGAATGCAGCGTATGCCTTCTGCGGTCGTCGAGGCCGTGGCTGCTGTAGTGCGGCCTATAGCACTCTGCGTGTCAGCGATGGACACGGTAAGAGGGGCGTGCTGCTGATACCTCATCCGCTTGCTTCTCTACATTCCCATGATCAAGGTAGCCCGCGTCTCCGGGCGTCAGACGGGATTTTTTGGCCGGTATTTGCTCCACCCCGTCAGTATCCGTAGGTCTTCTTTTGGACCCCCTCTTGTCTACATCTCTGCCTCCGCCGTGGTTTTCGGAAGGCTGCGATGCTTCCGCGGGTCTTCTGGCACCTGTCCGCGAAATGGCGTCGAGCAAGTGCCGCTGCAAAGCATGCGATAGCCTCGGACGGGAGGGATGTGTCGTCGAGAATCTCCGGGCCATGATGTTGATAGACAAGACGTGACAGACCCCGCGGGTTATAGGAGCGGTGCCAGGTAGGATGCGGAAGATGTCTGAGTCAGTCTAACGGCCGATCGTGGGAGGTACTGAGAGGTTGTCGGACAGAAAGAGCCTCGTGACGATTGGTCAGTGCTCTCGGTTGTGCTACGATGTCGGCAAGAAGTTGGTCATTGTGCGATGGTCGAGCTTTGACTGTCAGCCGCTCATTCGCCAGATGAGGAATCTGAGCCTCAGAGATGTCCTGTGCTTGCCAACGTGTCGCTCCTTATGGTACACAGCATTCCATGACTCATATTCGAGTGCCACCCTGTGCTGCTTACCCAAAGCTTCACTCGTAGGACAGCCAGACAGCCTCTTGGACATCATGGCTTCGCTCTTGTGCACCCGTAGCTTGCACGCCAAGTCCGGAGACTTGCGGGATCTGGTGCAACCCAAGTGGCCCTCATGGAAGATGGGGAACGACCAACTCGAATGCTCGAAAACGAATCGTAACTCCGGCCTGCCAAGAGGTCGACGTTTCTGGGATCTAGAACATCCGTTACTACCAGAAAATACGGCGTATGGTATTACCCCTGCAGAGCTGCATTCGTTGACGAACCCGGAAAAACGGCCCTCGCTACCCCAAGGATCAACTTCCCAATCGTGACCTCGAACGTCTGACTCCCATCAGCTTTTCGACCAAATTGGCAACATTCGACGACGGAGTACGGACGGGGGGGCCGGCCGTACCTAACTCAGCCAGCTAGGCAGTCGCCAAGAGTTCTCCTCGTGTTGAAGCTGGGAGCCAAGCGAGCGACTGCACTTCCACCTGGTTGCTTGGCATCTGCTATAAGCTGTCCTCCCCAAAGACAGGTATACCGGTATATATATAACCGGGCTCGCAGCTCTACTCGAGCTCAACTGCAAGTATACTGCACGATCACAACCCCAGCACAGCATCGACTAGGTAACAGCTCTCGCTCGCCATGTACTCCTTTCCCATCCTCGCCCTGGCCGCCGTCGCCGCCGCCCAGAGCAGCTGCACCTTGACCGGCACCGTCTGCGAGGACCACCTGAAGTCCTGCGGCACGCCCACGCCGACGGCCGTGCTGACCTACGGAGGGTGAGTCCGACCCATCCGCGACCGAGATCGTTCGTCGCGGACCACGACTGATATCGGTACCTAGATGCCACCCCGCGTGCGACCAGGTCACCTACTCGCCGCCGCCCTGCCCGACCCCGTCGTGCACGTCCGGCATCTCCTCCGCCTGCGATACCAACTACATCAGCTGCGGCACGCCCGTGACCACCACGCTGACGTACGGCGGGTAAGTGTTCGAGATGATGAGGATGAGGGGGGATGCGGGATCGGGGATCGTGGGAGCTAGTGCTAATGGCAGTTCCAGGTGCCACGATGCCTGCGATACCATCACGTACAGCGCGCCCTCGTGCCCGGAGCCGACTAATGCGTGAGTGCGCGCATAGCCTCTGCTGGGATCTTCACGGGCGTTCTCCAGATGCCCAGCTGGGGGTATGATGACGCTCAGGAAACTCAGGTCACGGATCTCGACTCTGAGATGAGTTGCCCGGAGTCTGTCACGACGGCACATGAAACGTTGGTAACGATATGTGACGAGTAGCACGAGCAAGGCTTTGATTTCGCATCGTGGATTCATGCCGTTAGATGAACAATATACATAGAAATGAAGTTGGGGTATCCCAGTCCCCCGAGATAACATGCTAACTGCAAGATGGCCCCCCTGGTGACTCTACCACCCTCCACTCGTGGAAATCATTCCAACATGCGCTTCTCTCCTTACAAGAGCAGCGCCGCAGCCAAACCAGCAAGCAAGCCGACCGAGCCCACACGGTTAGCGGCCGCAGCACCCAGCGGCACGGTCACAAAAGGCGAGGTAGTAGGCGCGGTGCCATTGCCCGCGAGTCCCGCCGGGGTCGTCGTCGTCGGCGCCGCAGGTACATTACTCTCCAACGCGGCAGGGACGCCCGCCGTCGTCGGCGCCGCGCAGTTATCCGGCTGGACGGTGGTGGTCACGTACACGACACTAGTGGAGTAACTGAGCGCGGGCGCGCCCGTCGGCGCCGCCGCGCACTCGGCCGGCATCACGGTCGTGGTCTCGTAGACGGTGCTGTACGAGTAGGTGACGCCCCCACCCCCCTCCTCCTCCTGCACCGCCCCCTCGTCGGCGATGCTGCGGACTAGCGCATCGGTGTCGGCGGTCAGTTGCGTGGTGTCGGATCCCGAGAAGGCCTGTACCGAGGCGTCGAGGGTCGTGAGCGCGGAGGAGATCTGCGGGATGGCGGAGGAGGAGGAGGAGGAGGAGGAGGTGAGGTCGCGCTGCGCTTGCGTTGGGGGCTCGGTGGCGGAGATGCCGGTGGCTGCGGCCAGGGTGGCGAGGAGGGTGGATGTCTTCATGGTGCGGGAAAAACGAATGTAGGTAGGTACCTACTTAGGTAGTCCTAAAGAATGTGGACCGGAAGACCAGCGACGCGGCGACGAAGAGGAAGAAGAGGAGGGGTGAGAAGAGCAACGAGAATCTATCCCGAGAAAAAACAGAAAAGAACAGAACAGCCGGAATTCCGGGATGTGCACATGGATAGGTATAGATATATCTCGGAACAAAAGAAGAACAACGTGCTTTGAACGAGCCCGCTGGGCCATCACCAAGCAAACCAAGGTCCAATCAAGCGGCACGGAAACGACCGCATGGAACCAGAGGTTCGGGGGTTGACGTCGGCGCGCGGTCCCTCTGGCTGGCTGGCTGGCTGGCTGGCTGGCGCTCGCTGGTCCGGCGAACAGCGAAGACCTACCAGGTAAGGAGACGGGACGGACGGGGACCCTGGAGACCCTGGCCAGCCTGCTGGAGATTTGGCCTTGGCGCGGGCCCTCGGCAGAGGGATGCCAGATTGCAGGGTCGACCGAGGGTCCGGCTTCGGGTTCTGCGATCATCTGAGGGTTCTTTCTTCCTTAGCGATGACAGACAGGCTCGACACGGCGTTCGATGTCTGCATGGGGAACGAGTGTGTCAGGAAGCGATGGCCCTTTGGAGTCTCAAGACACCCGGCGATCTGCGCTGGCGACCGCGGTGCAGATCATAGGATCAGAGCAGGACTGGCTCACGAGCATGACGAAAGGGATGGACCAGGCACTGCCTGCCCTTGTCGTCCGAATGCTCTTGGTCGTCCGAATACTTCAGTTCAACGTCCAAGCGATGCACATTGCACCAGTGAGATTGGCGGCGGGCGGTCGTGCTGCTGTTAATTTCAAACTCGACGGGTTTGGATCTGGGCCTTGTACGGCGGGGTCGGGCTCCAGTGCCGATCCCCCGCGTAATCAACACGCCGCCTCCCGGGATCATCGTGGACTGGTTTTTGCTGGTGAACAGGGACGAACGCTGCCGAAGACGCCAACGGGTGTTGGAGACTTGGTGAATAGGGCTTCGGCGCATGAATGGTGATAGAATGTCCCCCTACCCATTTGAGGCTCTACTTCTGGGGCGCTGCCGGGGGCAAAGACATTATGCGACGGGTGGTGTTCTCGGGTACTAACCGATCTTGAAGGCGATGGCGAATGGCGATGGCGTGAGTTGGCTATAGCAAGGACTTATCATTAACCACGTGAACTGAAGATAGGGATCCGGTCGCTGTAGATTGTAGGCAGGCAGGGACTCAACAGAAGGCAGTGAACAAGCCCTCCCACCAGCCACATCAAGGAAGCTTCTCCCCCTTCCTCGTAGCCTGTCCGACTTCCGACTGCGTGGTATCCTCCGCGTATCGCCTATACGCGCCGATATACTGCTCGTCATCGCTCCACGTATCCTTCACGCTCTGGCGCTCCACGATCGCATCGAACCACGTCCGCCACCTCGCCCACAGCGCCTCGTCCTCGCCGCCCCGCCCCTCTGCCGGCAAGCCCAAGCCGCCGGGCTTGTAGTGGTCGATGAGGAACAGCCGCTTGGCCCACGGCGCCAGCATCACGTCCACCATGCTGAACGCCTGGCCCAGGAACCACGGCCCGCCCGCGTCCATCTCCGCCACCAGCGTCTTGATGTGGCCATGAAAGCTCGTCCGCGCCTCCTCGATGCTGTATTCTTTCGCTGGCGTGTGCTGGATGAAGCGATAGAAGCCCGGCACGATCTTGTTGCTGATATGATCAATCCACAAACGACACCGTGCCCGCTCGTACGCGTCCTTGGGGTACAGCGGGGCGCCGTGCTCGGCCTCGTCGGCGTACGCCTCCTCCAGGAACTCGCAGACGACGGCGCTCTCGTACAGGGGCTTCTGCGCCTTGCCCTGCCCATCCACGGGCACCGCGAGCGTCGGCACCAGCCCCCGCGGGTTCAGCGCCAGGAACGCGGCCGCCTTGCGGTACGGGTTGATCTCGACGTACTGGTGCGCGATCGCCTTCTCGACCAGCACGATCCAGCTCCGCTGCACGAACGGGCAGAACCAGCCCCCGTACAGCTTGAGCGGGTGCTCGGCCGCGTGCGCCGCCGCCAGCCGCGCCGCCGCCCCCGTGGGCGCCGCCGGCAGCTGCGTGGTGTCCACGGTGGCCATGGCTCGCGCTGCCGTGATGATGCGAAGATGGCGTGGTGGGTATGTGGGATGCTATGCGCGGCTGGAGACGCGCGTGGGCGTGGTGATGATGGAGGAGCTCGCGAAGAAGGTTGTTGCGGATGTCCGGGAGAGCGGTGGTTTGATAGCGGCACCGCAGGTCGCCGTAAGACAGCGAGGAAGCGCGATGCGATGGATGACTGACCGAACGATGACATCAGTATGCAGCCATCACCACTTTGCGATCCTTTGGGTAACGGCGCGTCCAATGCTACTCCACTGTATATTTAGGTACTTAAGTCACTTGGCCAGGTAAGGCAAGTGGACGGCATTCTGTGCCTTTTTTGAGTGAGCATGTGCTCTGGCTTATTAGAGGCGCATAGTAGAAATGTTCCACAGCTCTACCGGTACCAGCTATTCACACTTGTCGCTCAATAGTCCACGCCCTCTCACCCAACAATCAACTACCGGTACAGCATACAGTAGGACAATCGCGTTGTTCAAGATTATGCCATTACCATTAGCTTCCAGGGCCATCATCCGCGTCCTCGAATATCTCATTACCTACTTTACCTACCTACAGCGCAGTGCTTGCTACCACTTCCTAACTCCCGCCCCTCAGCCTGCGCCACGTAGCCTCGCGCTTGGTGAGCCGGGTCCTCGTCGTCGTCCTCCGCCCCATCAGCACGGCGGTGCGGCGGTTGGTCTCGGGGATGTCGTAGCGGGAGCGGCGCTGCGCGCGCACCGCGGCCCAGAAATCGTAGCCGCGCTCGCGCTGGCGCGCGGCCCGGCGCCCGCGCACGTCCTCGCGCTGCTGCCGCCGCCGCCGCTCCGCCGCCTGCTGCGAGGCGCGCGGGCGCAGCCGCGCGAGCTGCCGCCGCCCGGACTGCAGGAGCTTCCACGTGGCGTAGAAGGCGTGCTGCACGCGGCTGCTGAAGGCGGCGAGGAGGGTTACGATGATGATGACGGTGGAGATGGGCACTGGTTGGGGGGTGTGGTGTTAGTCGGGACAGAGGAGAGGAGAGGATGAGAAGGAAGACGACAGAAACGTACGGGCAATGGCGCCGATCTCGCCCAGCGTCGGGAACGTGTTCGCGTCCGGGCCGCCCCACTCCTTGGTGTTCATGCCGAAGACGCTGGTGAAGAAGCTCAGCGGCAGGAACAGCACCGTGAAGATGGTGAAGATCATCACCGACAGGTTCTGCGAGCTCGCCAGCTCCGTCTGCAGCCGCGACCACCGCACCTCGTCGACTTGGGCCTGCCGTAGGAGCATCTCTTGCAGTTTCTCGTACTGGTGTAGGGGGAAGACGACCGGTTAGTTCTGCCCGGCCAGGACTCGAAAAAGGGGAGGAGAGGAGAAAGAAGGCTTACGTCGCGCTTCGTCGCGTCTACCCGCTCCGCCATGTCGTGCGCCTGCTTCTTGTACTCCTCCAGCCGCTTCAATGCCTCCCGCAGGAACTCGCGGCCGTACGTGGTCACGCTCTGGAGCTCCGGCTTCTCGTAGCTGGCCAGCATAACCTCGATCGTGGCCGTCTGCTCGTCGAACAGGTTCTTCAGCGTGTTGAGCTCGTCCTCCATGTCGCGCAGTTCGAGCACGGCGGACGTGTTCTCGCGGTTCTGTCTCTCGGCTCGTTCCAGTTCCTTCTTATGCCGTCGCTTGATGTTCTCCGACTTGTTGGCTTCGGGGTCGTCCGAGTCGGAGTCCGAGCTCAGATCGTGCACGTTGTTCGCGTAGGTCTGCATACGGAACTCTTTCAGTGAAGCTGTCATCCGTTCCGTCTGTGTTCGCGTTAGCAAGAACCGGAAGTCCCAACGTCACTGGGGCCGTACCAAGGTCCCGACTGCCTCTTCAAAAATGCGGAACACTTCAAGGTCCGGATGCGAGGTCCTGTCGATGAGCACAGTCACGGCATGGAGCACAACGAAAGCGGCCAGATCTAGTGCATTTTCACATCGTCCCGTCAGGTCGCCATTGAGCTCATTGTATATGCTATTCCTCAAGTCGGCTTGCTGAAACAAGGGGCCCTCGGTAGGGTGCGACTCGCGTTTGGGGAAGAACGTCATTAGAGTCGCTGTTCTGGTCAGCCCTTGTTCTCCCTGATGAGGGAGCCATGCCTTACTAGTATCCACAGCCCACAACCACAGTTGGTCCACCATAAGCACGTTACCGTCTATCACATCGGCCTCCAAGTCTACATCATCGGAGGTATCTTCAGGGGTGGCGGTAGCATCGGTCAAGAACGTCTCGGCGGCGGCGTAAAGTCGAGTGGCAGGAGAGACCGCAGTAGAGGCCGCAGTAGAGCACCCTTCGTTCACGTCGCGCTTGCGCCTTACTGGCATGGGAAGCTTCTCCTTCGTGAGCTTATACAGCATCTGGTCGTCGTCGCGCGCATACGTATCTCGGAGTGACGGGTAACCGTACTGGTCCAACGTCCTGCGAGTGTTCAGCGGTGGATCGTGACCGATGAACTCCCAGATCACCCGTGCTTCCAGAGACTCAAGCTCGGCTATGTCGCTCGGTACGGGTCTGGCGCGGCCGTGGCGCATCCGTCTTCTGATGATGTCGCGTCGCCGAACCATGCTGATGTAGGTGTCGTAGTGAAGGTACGGCAGGAAGAGATAGAAGTGCGACGGCTGGAATCCGGGACTTATGCTTCGGTCGCTGGCATTTGGAGAGGGGGAACGCGGCAACTCTGCTGGTACGAATGCACATCCTGGCTTGACGTATGAAGCATTCAAGTTCGCATGCCGGCCCTGGACATGTCTGCTGGTCCAATTCTCATTGCTCAGCAGACGGGAATACGACTGGTCTTGGGTCTCGGACAGCTTGTCGAAGATTTTCTGAACATTGATCAGCAGCATTTCACCTATGATGAGTCTCTGAAGCACGTACCTTGACCCAATACGGGTTATTGAAGGGCAGGTGAATCCACATAAAGCTTCTCTTCGTCGGATCCGGCCTAGAAAATCCCGCCGTCAAGTACTGCAGCGCAGAGCCATGGCTTACCCGATCGGGTCGTCCTCTACCGGTATCTTGCCATGCGTGATCCATCTCTTCTAAGCCGGAAGATTCCGAATGGATCAGGTGAGAGGGAAACTGCTGTCTGCCGTCAATCGTTTTCGGAGACACGTCCGTTTCAGCTGGTTCTGTCTGCGTTCTTCTCGTGGTACCACCGCTATTGCTTCCGCTGCCATCATTGCCTTGACTCCACGGTCGGTGAAATCCCGGTGTCGATAGTGACGGTACTGTGAGGTGACGAGAAAGCGGCAAGGCTTGCTTCTGTGGCTTGGCTGCAACGGCCAGGAGTCGCTCTTGAAGACATCTTTCCGGTCCTTTATGCAGGAACTCATCCAGATGATGCTTGGAAACGTAAAGGCGAGTATCCCGGCCCGTCTCACTATCCGGGTCCTCATAGAAGCCAATCAACTCGAGCTTGACGTGAGAAGCCAGCCTCAGCGGCGTGTGAACGAAGTTGGTGCTCAAGTACTCGGCTTTCTGGACCGCCTGACTCAAGTCGTCCAGATACGAGTGCATGGTCCGGATGTTATGAGGGCCGAAGGAAGCACAGTGCGCGTGATCGGACTCCAACGACAAGGCCTGCTCGGCCCTGGTCCCAATCAAGCACGATTTGATGGAGGTGAGGGGAGCGACAAAATGAACTTCGTCAACGTTGGACCCGCCAAGGCCCGACAGCTGCGACTCCACGGTCTCGTAAAAGGTCCATATCTTCAGCTCGCTGGCGAAGTCGGTGAACTGGTCGTGTAATTGTAAAAGGGGGCCGTAGCCTAAGCGAAGCTCATCCGTGATCGATCTCGGCAAGGGCTTCTGCAGGAAAAGGAGCTGCTGGATCGCCTCACGAAGGTTGGGCATCGACATATAACTGGATCCCCGGTGCGGTGTGGCTGTGGTAGAGTCAGTATTCGGTCCGGGTGGTAGTGGGGGGGTTTACGAATAACCCCAGATCACTCACCGAAAAAAGTGATCCCGTGACAATCGTAAACCAAAGATCTGAGTTCCTGGTCCCGACTCGCTTTCACCAGCGCCAACTTGGCCACGAGCCCACCGATGCTATGGCACACGAAGAAGAGGGGCCGCGATTTCGTAAGTCCAGTACGTATGCGGACCACTTGCTCCAGAAGATCGTCTGCTGCCCTATCCAGTGTCGTATCCTCCGCGAGCTCTCGGTGACGGTACAGCATGACGCGCGCGGTGCTGACTTCTTTGCGGATGCCCTGGCGAATCCATAGATGGCTCGCCGGCGGCAGTACACGGTCGATGGTAGGGGAGAGGGGGGTGCTTCCGGGTAGTTCCCGTACGGTCGACAACCTGTCTGGCTCTTTCGTAGTCGGATAGCTAAAATAGCCCTCGCTCAAGGGGTCCCGCGCCCAGGTATCGATAGGAGAGGCGCCAATGCAGGGCACGGCGATGATGTCCACGGCCGTCTCATTATACCCTCGTCCATTGATATCACCGTCTATAACAGCAAAACCTGGCTCTGGGTCCCAAGGCGAGGAAGAAGAAGGGGAGGGGTGACGGGGAGGAGGTCGGGGAGAGGCGGGAGGAGAGGATGAGGATGAGGATGAAGGTGAGGAGGAAGAGGGGGGTATAGTCTTTCCATGGCTGATCTCGGCCATGGTGCAGTCGGTATAAACACAACAACAAGAAGGAAAAGGTACAATATAGAAACTACTGAGATGAGGTTAGCGACGGTTCTTAAGTAACGAGAGTGAGACAAGGATGACAAGGGAGGATGATTGAACAGCCACACACCCACACACCCACACACACCCCTGCTGGTGTTCTCAGCTTACGGGCTATCGGCAACGCTTGCTGCCTGCCAAGTCGCCAAGTTGCGGTAAGGCTGACCGGGGCTGCGCGTGACCTTGGGAAGTCTTGGGAAGTGGAGGGGACGGGAATGGGAAAAGTGCAGATTTTGTAGGACTTGATCGACAGATCGGCATCGGTATAGCTTCTTATAGGCAACCACTTACCAAGCACACACACAACCACCACCACCTGCCGCTGCTACTGCGGCTATTGCTCGTCTTGCTGCGGCTGCTGCGGCTGCTGCTGCTGCTGCTGCTGCTGGTAGCGCCGGAGCGCGTCTACGGCCGCCTGGGCGAGGTCGAGCAGCTGCTCGAAGGACAGGCGCGGGGATCGGAGCACGTCCGGCACCGCCTCCTCGTCCTCGTCCTCGTCCTTGTCCTCGGCGTCGTCCTCGGCCTCCCCTACCGGTCCCAGGTCGCAGTGGCGCTGCTTCTGGTTGTAGACGCAGTTGTAGCACTCCCGGCCGTACTTCAACTGGTCCCGGAGACCGGCAGGGGCGCGCACGCACCGGGCGAAGGGTCCCTTGCCGGCGGCGCAGGGCCCGCACGGCGCCGCGGTCTCGTCGCCCACGCGGTAGCCCATCGCCGCCACGTAGTTCTCGGCGCAGTTGCCGTTGAAGGCGTGCGCCCACCCGGCCCGCCACTCGACCGGGCGGACCACCGGCGTCTGCGGCAGCAGCACCTCCTGGTCGCGGTGCCAGCGGGCCGGGCCCTTGCCCCTGTTCGTGGCTCGGGTCGGGGCGGCGGCGGCGCGGACGGTGATGCTGGTTTTACCGCCCAGCTGGCGGGAGTTGATGTCGTCTTTAAACCCCTCCCAGGTGTTGGGAGGGGGCGCAGGGGCAGGCGTGGGCGCGGGCGCGGCCGCAGGCGCAGGGGCAGAGCCAGAGGAAGACATCTTGCTGGTGCTGTTGGTGCTGCTTGAATAGTATCAGTAAAGAAACATCAGACGAATCGTATAGCCACATACATCGTACTCGAAACTCGAAAATTCTTTCGGCAGAGGGTAAAAACACGGAACTTTGCAGAAGAGAATGACGGCAGAGGCGATTCCTGTTGAAGCGTACACGATCAGTTGCAGGCAAGTGGACTGTCACATAAAACTAGTAGTGTTTTGACGAGACCTGGTTTCCGCGGCGTAGAGGGCTCTGTACTGATGAGGGCGACCCGGCGATACGACGACAACAACACTAGTCTACCATTCTATTTTATTTCCCATCAGATACCCCCAGGTGCCCCATCCCCTGATCTGTCTTCGGGTCAGTTCCCGGATCCGCCCCTTGATCAGTCTCCAGATCAGTTCTGGGGTCCGTCCCTTGATCAGTTCTTCGGCTGGTTGAGGTTGAGTAGCTGTGAATCGGAGGTGACGGCTTCTGTGCTACCCGGTAAGGCGAAGGAGTCCCCTCAGTGTTCTGGTGCAGCATATCTTTTCTTTTTCACTTATAAACGTATTCTTCGTCCGATGTGCAAGCCTTACCCTGACCATCTGCTTTGAGTATCCCCTAGACCCTTGATTGCGGTCAGCTTTCTTTGCTTGATGCTTCACCAGGACGCTTCACTCAGCCTGACACAGGATTCTTGAAAGATCTGTCTGGTGCATCTACAAGTGCAGCCAGACCGGAGCTCCAAGGACTACCTTGTCAGCTTAGAGATTCACCCTGATGACATCCCATGAAATCGTCCAGATAGGCCTGCTGGAGCATGCAGACGCTTCAGGGCCGAAGCAGCTCATACCTATCAGTTCACCAACAGCCCTGCACCAAGATGTTGAAGCCCTGCAGGGGACTGCAGCTCATCCAGACCATGCAAGCCATTTCGTGCAATATTGTTTGATCACACATCACCAGGTGCATTGCGATTCACCATGTTCGGGAGGACTCCATGGTTACCTTTATCGTGCCCTCTGATGATGGAACTCCCAGAATTCCCTGGGTAGGTCTGCCAAAGCATGCAGGCGGTCCTCTTCTCCACACACTCTGTCAAGACCCTTCGTTGGAGACACAGGCTATGAGAGTCAATAGAACTATGCTGTAGCACGGAGAGCCCAAGGTTAGGTCTATGGTCAGGTCTGCTATATACAGGTGTCGGTCCTCTGTTCCTTCAGAAAGCTGGGGGGCATTTCCCGTCGTGGAATTGGCGATGGCTTCACCAGTGCTCCGGTTCACAGGTGCCAGGTGCCTGGGGGTGTCTCCTCTGACAGTAGCGTATTGTAATGCTCTTCTTAACTCGCTAGCGTATTCTGTGCTCTTCCCAACTCGCTAGCGCCCTCTCAAGCCCTTCTCAACCCGCTAGCGTGTTTTCATCCCCTCTAACTGACTAGCGTATCCCCATGCTCATTCAACTCGCTAGCGTACTTTTATGCTCTTCCTAACCAGCTAGCGCATGTTTTTATCCAGCCCCATTGGCTTTGATCATTTCTTCATTCATATGCTAAGTTGCATTCACTGGACTGACTGGGATCTGAAGGACTTGCTGGTTAACTTCACCATGCGTCTTCCTTGGTGTGCTGAAGCATGCAGACGCTTTCCATCACCACCTACCAGCTTGCACTCTTACCTGATCATGTATTTTAATCATCTTTAATCCATGCTTACTGTTGCTATCAATTGCTTGATGCTGCGCTTTCCTTGATGAATGACTTCCTGGAAAGTCGCCTGTGTAAGCCTATTGAAGCATGCAAATGCTTTTCTTTTTAACCAACTAGCATGTCAGGCTTTGCTGCTTAACTAATTTCCTCATATGTTTATCTGATCGTCTATTCTGGCCATCGTTGACATTGCATTTACTTGCTTGACTTAGTTCTAAAAGACACTCTGGTTTATTTCATAACTAACTAGCTTGCTATGTTTTACCTCTTAACTAGCTAGCGTCTAACCCTCCCCCTTTTAATGGACTAGCGTCACACTATCCCCCCTTTACTACTCAATGTATTCACCAAAACGCTATAGAGATTCGCTTAATGTACTAGCGTA
Organism: Xylariomycetidae sp. FL0641; assembly: GCA_022376655.1. Lineage (NCBI taxonomy): Eukaryota > Fungi > Ascomycota > Sordariomycetes > Xylariomycetidae sp. FL0641. The sequence goes on from JAJJKE010000074.1 coordinate 125,288, forward strand.
ATATACTCCCCCCTTTACTACCTAGCGTCATACTCTTTATAACTGTCCGCTTTGACCATCTTTTGACCCATGCTTGAAGTTGCTCTCACTCGCTTGAAGTTGCATTCACTCGCTTGAAGTTGCCTTCACTCGCTTAACCTTGCAATTACTTCCATGGCTGGGTTCTGAAGTCTTCCTGCTCAACTTGGTCCTGGTCCAGGTCCACTTCGCCCTGGTCAACTCCGCCCAGTTCAACTCTGCCCAGTTCAACTCAAGTCAGTTCAACTGTGCCCGGTTCAACTTCGCGCCATTCAACTTCATGATGCCTCTTCTTTGATGATCTGCTGTGTTCATCGTCCGGGTAGGCCTGCTGGAGCACACAGATGCTGCTTAGACCCAACGGGTTGATGTCAGCGCCACCTACAGGCTTCATCGCCAGGCCGATCCAAGCTGATACGCAAGCAGACCCGAAGTGCCTCTCGGCACTCTCGGCAGTGCCTTGAAACGCCTGCAACGCCTCTTAAATGCGTGATGGCCTCTTAAATGCGTGGCGGCCTCTTAAATGCGTGGTGGCCTCTTTACCCACGTGATTTGCGGAGCTCATGGTACTGAGCCCTACTTGAGCACAACTTCTGCCTTGGAATTTCGCCAATGCCTCCCACACACCTTCTATTCCCAATATCAACAGTGGGCAGCCTGCTTGGCACCTTGCCTCCCAACAAGCTTCATCTCCCCTGGCCATTTCAGGTTACTGGTAAGTTGCTATTTCGTTCTCTCTGACTTCGTTCCCATCGTGTTTCCGCTTGGGAACAAACGAGAGGTGTGCATCTCCTCGCCGTCCTCGGAGATGCTCGCTGGCGACTGACATCGCGAGAGTGCCCGCCCCCGCGTACAGCACTCGCCCATCGTCGGGTATCACCTCCAAAGAACTGCTTGAAAACCCTCACAAATGACCCGGATGTAGCTGACGAGTCACTGTGGTATAGATTCCGTTCGCTGAGAACATCGCGTCGACTCCCGTCCACTTCGGTATCAGATCCAGTTGTTCGAATCACTTTTGTGATTATAGTCTCCAATCCCAGCGATAAGAAAACCCACCCATCCAACCAGGTCGGCAGTCGTCGCGACTCGGCCCGCCAGCCACGATGAAGTTCAGGCCCAAGTCGAAGCGATCCGTCTGCGTCGTAGACGCTGTGCCCGTTGACAATCCGTAAGTGCTCCTACACCGCTGACTAACACCAAATCACCGGGCGCTGACCGATGCATTTAGAGTTCAGAAGGCGACTCCGGGCCGGATTCTCCGTCCAGAGTGGGTGGGAGACTGCCTTTATTGTGTCATTTCCGCCTCCACTCCCGGATGGAGGTAAGTCAAGCAGAGACATTTCTGACTATTGACTATTTGCTGACGGTGCCTATAGAATCCGGAGGTCGTGTACGACACTACTACCAGGATGGGAGTTTTGCAACTCAATAAGGAGCTCTTTGCGCGATGTCAGCGGCTGGCCTTCACCTTTTCACCTCGGTTGCCCCTACTAGGTCACCATGGACCTATCGGCTACAATACTGTAGCGCAGGGGAGCTGGCCTGGGATTGATTCTGTCAACCAACCCACACCGGTGAGTTTTATCAACACGACGTGAGCAGAAGCATGGCTGATTATGATGTGTGAAGACGCCGACCAGAACTATACTGACCTAGCCAGTGAACCCCAGGCTCCTGCCATCATTGACTTCCTCCGGGTAGCTGCCCCCCCAAGACCTGAAGTTCGCAGGAAATACCGAGAGAAGCCCACCCCAGTGGACGACAAGGACCTCCTTGTCAATGATGCACGGCGACACGCCAATGAGTTAAGTGAATGCTGATCTTCCTGTCATTCCGTGGTGTACTGATATCTTGACCAGTACCATCCTGGCAATCGCCGGACACTGGTTGACGAAGCAACACGGCATTGCTTGCGGTGCTTCCGCGGTCAAGAAGGAGGTCGGGGCAGCAAGGCCCCGGCCAAGTCTCGCGCGATTGCCTGCGGTGCTTCCGCGGTCAAAAAGGAGGCCAGCGGAAGCAAGGCCGTGCCAAGACACACACCGACAAGAAGCGAAAACTGACAAAGGCCGAAGACCAGAACGCCCACGCTGACGAGCCAGTCAAGGAAGTATATTTCAAGAAGGAAGTCAAAGGCGATGTCAAACCCGACAGATTACAAGCTGGACACGCCGCGCCCACACTGCCGGCTGTTCGCAGCGGTTCGTCCGAACCCCTACACCAGCAGAAGTTCGCGACGGACCCCGACGGTCACCTAGTTCGTCACCACCCAAGCCCATCATGGGATAATTATCTGGACGACGATTATTCCATCTGCAGTTACCCCATAGGCTAAACAAGATCGCAGCGACTTCACCAGGGCGCAAACTCATACGGGCAAAGTCTAACAGGCAGAGGGGCCAGACGATTGCCAATCATCTCATCCAGCCCCTGTTGCTTGTCAAACTTCAAACATATGGGTCAGTTTATATACATGTACTCATTTCTCTTCGCCTTTCACTCAACTAAAACCCGTCTTTAAGAGGTCTTCACCCACCAAGAAAACCTGGAGAGGTTCCCACCACCCAAGCCACCAAGGCTCTCTCCCCATACACGCCCCCGATTCTTGGGGAGGGAAGGAGGCCGGCTCCAACAAGGCCCCGGCCAAGCCCCGTGCCGGCAAGAAACGCAAGCTCGCGAAGGCCGAGGACGAAGGCCGAGGACGAAGGCCGACGTTGACAACCCCAGCTCGGAGGCCAGGAGGTATGGGTATGGCGCCAGTTTTGAGCGATATGTCAACATTTTGTAGGAATGATACTAGAATTCTTACCATATCCCTTTCCGATGATGCTCTCGTGATGTTATCAGTTGTGTACATAGGTACTAACCGGGCAGGATTCGTCCCAGGCATGACGTTAAACTGCCTCAACTTCCCAACACTTCCACGCGACACTCCGGGATTTGGAATACTTGGTCCGACAGGAAAGCACTGGTGGGATCGACCGAGAACACGTCAATCCAACTTCGAGGAACTCTTCGCCTCGATCTGACGGCGATGTCGACGAGCCCATTAAGGAAGAAGACGTCAAGACCGAATTCGAAAGCACAGACCCCCGACCACAATACTCTCCACCACCGTGGCTGGCATGCACATTCCTATCTTGTCGTCCTCTTTTTTTCTTTCTTTCTCTCATCTTTTTCTTCATCTTTTTCTTCTTTCTTGGTGGACTATCGTGATGTCACCAGTCGCGGCACGCATCCCACGACGAATAACCATAGTTGATGGCCGCATCACCACTGACCAGGGCTCGAGCAGCCTGCATCAGACCCACGACAAGAATTGGTCGAAACCCAGCACTCAAGGCTCACTGCCGACACAGGTACATCACAATCTCATCTGCTCTTTGCAAAAGGAAAAAGAGAGATCGTCTCTTTCACTTTTCTGTCTTCTTTCCTTTTCTTCTCTTTCCCCGAGTCTGGCGATGTCCCGAATGCTGCCACCCCCCTGGTGGACTCGAGGCGTTCTGGAGAGCACCACCAGCTACATCTTCGAGAAGACCAAGGCGCCTGCTCAGTGCATCATGCACAGCGTCTCTGCTTTCCGCTTTGGCTTACACCTGCACGGTGGATTCCGAACCAAGGGTAGAATACATTCTCGATCTTGCGCTCAAAGCTGTATCCCGGTTACATCGATACTGATCTTCAACTAGACAATCGACTACGCCGAGTCATTCTTACGTGAGCGAACTGCCTATAACGGAGTCGCTCCTCCGAACACACTGGTTCCCCCTCTTCCGCAGATGCCAGTCGACATCTGCCACGACACGAAAATGTCCCCGACGTCAACATCACATCAACCGAGTCACCCGCCAGCGCGCATGCGACCGCGCCTAGAGCCGAGAGCGTTAGGCGCAAGCAGGACGCTTGGGTCAAACTGAACCACCAGTATGGACTTAAGATCTGCCTGATTGGCATCCCCGTGTTGACGATCAACGAGGCCACCAGAGCCGACCTACGACGATTCGTCTGTCGTAGCCCAGAGTGGCAGCCAGGTCATCTTTCGGCGCAAGACTCACGAGGCTCCTGGAGCAGAAACGAGAGCCAAGAGGCAACGGATCTCATGCTCTTCCAGATCCCTCGCATGCTGAGTGATATCTACAAGGTCATGACTCTTGAGAAGGGTGACATTGTCCTGACTGGTACGCCCAACTTCAAGCACGACAAGGTCCCATATCCTAACATCTTCCAGTGCCCATACTGCGAAGCGCGGCTCTGTCCGCGCTGCAAAGACAACTTCTCCCATGCTCGCAAGAAGGAGGAGTTGGAGTGGGAGGCATGTCCTTGTGGTCACAGATCCTGGACAGATGCTAAGACCAAGAAGCTCGTTTTCATGTTCACCATCATCGCTTTGAAGCAAGACGGTGGTACCAGCCGCGATGAAGTCGACACCGGTCGCTACCATGCGGTGATGGGGAGTGTAGGATTTGATCCCCGATACATACTCTTGGACAACTTTGTCGTGGGGGAGATCATCCGGCGACTCGGATGGCAGAGAAACGACATCGTCATCTCCGTCAAGATACTGTATCTGGGTCCGATCCCTCGCTCCTGGGAGAGACGAACTTCTATTCAATCCACTACAAACCTTGAACGTCGGCTTCGTCACTGACCTCCACGACCGCCCAATCGATACCTCCCCCAGGCCTATCTACCCCCTATCCCGTCATGTCGTGGTTCCGGCTCCGACCTTCAAGGCCCCTTGACACAGCAAACACGGCAGGACAAGCATGCGAAAACGCTTGCAAGGTGTTCTGCAAGCAACAATACGACAGCCCCGTGGAGCTGACTGCCGTCACGAGCATTCGGTACAATCTGCGGACCTACTCAGGATGTCAGAACTGCCCGCCATCACGGGCATTCAGTACAACCTGCGGACCTACTCAGAATGTCACAGAGTGTTCATCAACCGGGCTCCTATGGGCATTGGGCTCTATGCCGCCCAACGGCGGGAGACTCAACATGCACTCTATTTTTGTACTGTCGCAGACCGAAGCCTAGATTGACTCTTCAGGGTATCGTTTCTTCCCTGTGAGGGCCTTGGGGCCAGCGGCTGCCGCCGTCATCACCTCCACCCGGGGCCTCTATGAGAAACCTCGGCGGGGCAGTCCATGACCCAGATTTCATGTACCAGGCGCGTGAGTACAACCGTGCTCGGGACCTCGCCGGGTACCAGCTGACCATGGCACGCCGGTACCAGCAGGATTGGGGCTTCACCATGCCCGCCGACAGCTTTGGCACGCTGCCGGAGATGTTCGACGAGGAACACTACCGCGCCATCGGACTGGAGGATTAGAGGAAGGCGTCAGTGGCCGTCTGCCACGTCATTGTCTTGCCCTACACTGCACAGTTCTCTTTCCCTTTTACTCTCTTTTCTTTCCTTTTTCTTTTTCTTTTTTCCTTTTTTTCTTCTTTTTCTTTTTCATATATATATAAAAAGAAATTTAAAAAAATTTTGAAATAAAAGAAAGGGCCCCTCCTGGGTGCCTGTTTCGAAGGAGTTGGCCGAACGCCGCCTCGAAGCCCTTCGTGCAGCCAAACCCAAGGATGCCGACCAGGACCGTGGCAAAGACCAGAGTTGCTACTACTTTGAGCAGGGAAGACACTCTGCGGCAGGATCGTCATCCGCGACGGTTTTATGTTGTCGGGTGACGATATCGGTATTCGCTTTTACACCAGCACCCCAACTGGAGTTGAGAAGGTCTCGGTAAATCGCCCAAGATCTATGTTTTTACCGATGATCACTCCCGACGGCACTACCTGCCTGGAGAAGATCGTCCCTATTCGTGAAGAGGCACCACCGCACTTCACCCACGACGGGCTGTCCACCTCGAGGAGAAGGAGACTGGCATCCAGGCCAGCGTTATCGTTGCCTCGCGAAAAACCGATGGCCAGAAGCAGCTCGAGATCCTGAAGACCGAACGGGACATCACATGCGCGACCTGACGGCCGACGAAGCCACGATCGAGTTCGTCAAGTACCCGGGCGTAGGCGGGCGCCAACATTACCGCTTTCTATGAGTGGAGGCATCGTCAACGTTCCCCAACCCCAGGCGTAAGTTTCATGGCTGCGCTGGACGCCGGGGTTGGCCCGTGAAGAGACCCAGCAGACGTGTATCCACCAGCACGAGAGACAGCTGGGGTTTGTCGCAAATTCTGAAAAGGGGGATGCGAACCAGTACTTACCAGCGGGCGAGTTGAAGAAAGTCACAAAACCCGTGCAGACCGTCCACACCTTCCGGCATGAGGGCCCATAGAACGTCGATGGCACTACCGAGGAGGTCGAACATGGTTTCATTTCTGTAACCGCACGCTTTACAATACAGGTGCTGACACGAACCGCTCCAACTCTACTTCGGTCGATGCTATCGGTCCTGACAACATGAGCACCACGTCTGCCCCGGGTGGTCAGATATGCCCACGCTCACCCGTCTACCCCAGAGCTCCCCCGCAAGCACGACCACGACCACGTGCGGCCAGTGCTTTCGGTTGGCGGGAAAGACCGTGGACGGCGCTCTCAGGCAAGTCGTTTATTCCCGACAACTCCCTGCCATGGGCATCCGTCTCAATGTCCCCGGCGAGAAGAAGAGTGCAAAGCCACTGGGCCTTGCTATTGGATTTTGCTTCTTCATGAAGCATCTCGTATGGCCTGCTTGGCCCAGAGATTCGGAAGAGAAGGCTGCCGCGAGATTGCCGGTTGCAGTTTCAAAGATGCCATCATGGTTGCTGGGACGCGACAGGTCGGCTACTCGTGCGGCCGCTGCGGCGCGGCTCCCTACCTCCTACGAAGTCGTGGCTCCCGGCCTGGATGAGTGATTTTGCTATCATCCGTGGGGCAACTGCAAATACCCTTGCCAAAGATGTGCAGGCCCTTTTCGAGGCAGCGGCGAAAGCAAACATCCTAGACACTGAGCTGGGAGCCCAGAGCCTGATAGAGGCCATCGTCGCAGACAGCGGTTCCCGGCGTGGGACCGAGCTGCGTCCACCAAGATCAGCAAGTAGAACACTCTGTTGCCTCACTCCTCGCCGGCTCCCGACTTCGAGCACAATGCCGGACGTCCGGGCCTGCTTGGCCCCGTGTATCGAGACGCGCCCGCCGGCAGGGTACGCACGGGTGTTTCCCGGTTATGCAGCTCCTCGCACTCGGCGCTCGGCGTGCTGTGCACCCCATCTCAACATGCACACATGGGTCATCCTTGGCATTATGCCGATCTCAACAGCCACGGGTTCTTGCAATAGACCGTGGCTTGTTGCGATCAAGGAATTGACTTTGTCCCAAGTCCCTCCCCCCTGACTCATCCATACGAAGACCGACACTTATGGCTAGAGTACGGGGCTGCTTGCCCGACCCCTCTCATGCGGCCATGGCCTGCTTGGCCCCGAAAGATTGGAACGGGGATCTTTTCAGTCTTCATACGAGCAGCGGGCTCGTGATCCCCAACACGGCGACGCTGCCGAGAGAAAGCTCAAGGGAGAAGTCATGCAGCTTCCGAGTCGCGGCGAAGGCCACATCAAGCCTCAAGGAGCTGTCCAACAACGACGTGAGTGCCGCGTCTGCGGACTCCCCGCCCACTCGCGAGTCCACGGACGCACCATTGAAGAGAAGTAGTGAAGCAGGCAAATAGCAAAAAATAAAAATAAGAAAATAAAAAATGTCAGGTGTACGGGTGTCACGTGATGTTGACGGACTAATTAGGTGCTTTGGGCCCCTCCAGGCTTTAGGATAGCTTCTTCCTTCTTCAAGGATCTGCTGAACACCACCTCACCGGCTTACTTGCCGAGGATATAAACTCTCTTCCGCTCCGTCCCCCCCTTTTCTGACAAAAAGTAAGAAAGACAGTAGCGAGGCTAAAAGCAAGCAGCCCAGTGGCAACACGCTGGAGGGGGCCATGCCACGGTACCTTCTGTAGCCCTGATTGTTTCCAGCAAACTTGGAAGCAACAAGAACGCTGTCCCCACAAGACTCAACAGACAATACATACCATAACATCATGACACAGAACCTGCCAACTCACCTGCAATCTTGTGATCCTACTCTCCAGCCCTCTTGTCACGAGACCGTACCGACCTCCGCCCGGCCCCATAGCACCGAGATGTCAATGTCATACGATACTGCAACATTTGCACCTATATCTAGTTCTCCCCTTTTTCTTCCCTATAGCATAACCAAATGTCAGGTGTACGGGTGTCACGTGACGTTGACGGATTATATTAGTTCCTTCCGGCCCATTCACTCCCTATGATAGTCTCTTCCCTTTTCAAGGTTCTGCCGAACACCACCTCCCCGGCCTCCTTGCCGCGCAATTCGCTTCCTTGCCCTTGGTCACTCCCCTTTCTGACACCAAGGTCATTCTGGCAACACCAGCAGTAACACTGTGACAGCTCCCGCAACGGGAAAGAGTTCACCAACACAGTGTTCGAGTCACTTATAGTAAACATCCCGCGCGCAGTCCACTAGTTACCATTCTCCTATTCCTCCTATGTAATGCGACCTGCCCTTTGACGACGGGCAAGGCAAGTCACAAAACCCCATACACACGCTTCTTTCTATGGACGCCTCCAGCCAGTAGTGTGAGCCCAGGTCGGCAACAAAGGTTCGACCTGGGATAAAATGCTCAAGCTGGTGAGGCTGCCAGGCGCTTCAGTTCGTGTCCGGGCCGCATTGCTTGACCCCAAAGGCGCACAACCACATCCAAGCCTCGGTTCAGAGAAAGCCGTGATTTAACATTTGCCGCGCTTCAACGAAAGCCGCGCTTCACCGTAAGCCGCGATACATCATAATCCTTGATAGATCGGAAGCCGCGATACATCATAAACCTTAATATATCAGAAGCCGCGATACATTGTAAACCTTGATACACCAGAAGCCGCGATTTATCGTTTGCCGCGATTCACCGTAAGCCGCGATTCATCGTTTGCCTCGATTCACCGTAAGCCGCGATTCACCATAAGCCGCGATACCTTCACAATCGCCCCCGGCGATCTCGGCCCGGCGACCCTGGTCCTTGCAACAATGCCTACTTAAATTCCTTGGGCTGCTTTGAATCCACTGCTGGCATTCCCTCTCACAACTTTGCCAATCCACCTTCCGCCAGTCCACCTTCTGCCACCAGCAATCGCAATGCTCAGACCCCATCCCATCCCAACCTTGCCCTACCCAACCCTACCCTACCCGACTCCATGATGATCTATTCCTGCGACCTCATATCTCGCCTTGTACCACTCTGCTGAGACATCTCGTCGCTCCTCATTTCACTCCGGTAGGGCGGCCTGCTTGGCTGCCACTACGTCATCGCAGGTCAGTTGCCGATGAGTACCTACACCACACAGCAAGACCCCCGCCAGCGCCACCACGTATGAGCTAACTCTCGCGATCTACAGCAAGCCCTCAGCCATGCTTCCAATCGTTCCAGATTGCGCGATCGCTCCGACGAGACGCTGGTCGTCGCGACCGGTCTGCCGCGGACGCCAGACTGCGTCGCTGGCGAGCCCGACTTCTTCGGTCACGCTGGTAAGTACTTCCCAATTCAATCAACCTCAACCCGTCGCGAGAGCCGACGATCGCGTCGCACGCAGTATATTAACACGCGAACAGGTCGCTGAATCCCAGCAATGCTGAAGCCGACCGACAACCACCCTGCCCCAACACCAACAGCCCGCCGCCCGATTTTCTCGCGATTCCGAGACCGGCGCCCCGCTTTCCCCCGCAGTCTCCACATCTTTCCGGCTTGCAGTGGGGCCCGGCGCCGCGACCGCCGCCCAGTCCTGCTCCGGACCAACCCCCCTTGTCCCCCGACCGGGCTTGTCGACCCCGGAGGCGGAAGAGCGCGTCGCCGCCCCTAAACCTCATCTCCCGGGCCTTGGCCGCGGCGGCATCACTCGCCGTTCCGGTACTCCGGCCGCAAGGCAGGGGCAAGGCGAAGAAGTGAGAGAGGATCTGCCGAGACTCGCGGACCCGATATGCAATTCGACGCAAATCGAGCGATGCATTGTGTGTCACTGCTAAACACATGAGCGAGGAGTCAAGGACAGAAGGCAGGATGCAGCTATAGAGGTTTCGGCCAACACGGGGCTGTGGCCTAATCGGGGCACCTTACCCCTGACCCCTGAATCCTGTTGGTTCAGTCATCTCTCCTCTGCACCATGAGGCAGTTTTTTTTTCTTTTTCTTTTTTTTTTCTTTTTTTCTTTTTTTTTTCTTTTTTTTTTTCCTTTTCTTCTGTTTTTTCTTTTTGGTTGGAACTCGTGGACTCGACGTTGACCGAACTGTGGAGCCGCAAAGAACACGCGGTTGGGGCACCATGGACGGTGCTCTCCAGGACCCAGTCGTCGCTTCATTCATCCAACTCGTAGGCATCTGGCTGCGCGACGATGACGGGGATGTTCTGAGATGTTTTCCATCATATCCACCAAAAAGAAAAAAAAAGAAAAAAAGAAAAAAAAAAAAGGAGAGGAGAGAACAACGGCGAGAAATGGAGGAGAGAACAGATCAATTTTCTTCCATTTGGTGGCAAGGTACACATCTCATCATGAATCACTGCTTTCACACAGCAGCCCCGATACTTTGGTCTCTTTACTAACATCACTACGTGGACTTAGGGATGCCGCAGATGTTTCTTTCATCGTCCAACGGAACCATCATCAGCATTGATGGGGAAGACTACGTCGAGTACCGTGTGCTCACCAAGCCGTCCTTCTTCTTGTGGTGCTTTCCCGTCTTCGCGCACTGCACCACGCATGATGCATGGCCGAGATCTTTTCTCGTCTGATGAAGTCTCCTGCGGCATTCCTCTCAAGGTCTTGTAGGCTGATTGCCTCCCGGTTCCCCATACTTCGGGCTTCTGCCTTATATCCCTTTGAGTTTGGCCTTTCGCTGCTCAACTCTCGTACTTCCTTTCCGGCGCCTTGGCCTACTCGTCTTGCTGCTGTGGCTGAGGACCCGAGTGACGGCCGCCCAACCAAGGCAGCGCACCGCGAAGAGTCTGGTTTGATACTCGTCAACTCAATCCAACCTTCAGATACGAAGGCCAGCGGCTCTCGAGGATACCGCGGGTGGCCAGCAGTAGGCCAGACGATGGACGATTTTACACTGCCAGACCAAGGCATGGAAGGATCGCGCTGGACCCGAACACGACGTCGTTGTCGACGCTGCCAACGACTTGATCCGGTTCAAGGTGTTGGGCCCGGTAGTTAACTGAACAATCCCGCTTCGTCAGATGCAAGATCAGCTCGCAGGCCTGAAGTACATTGCCATCAACTCCCATATCCCAGTCTCCCTCGGCGCAAAGACCCAAGCCGCAAAACGCACGAGGCTGTCGACGCTGACTCCGATGCACCTGGCGCTGCCACCGTCCGCCCCCGATACCACATCGCAAGAAGCCCGCTGGTCCTGCCTGTCCGCCGCCACCGACGCTACCAGTACATCCAGGGCACCTCGGAGCCCACTAGCCACTGGCAGGGCTGATTGCCCATGATCATGGCTTCATATACCAAGCTCGGGAGTACAACCGAGGGCGGGGCGTCGCCAAACAGGAGACAGCTAGAGAGTGTTCGGCCAACACCTGGCTGTGGCCTAATCGGAGCACCTTACCAGCGCTCCTCTGGGCCCACGATATGGACCCCTATGGCTCTTTGATGGTTGTTGTGTTTGCATGGTCTCACTCTCTCAGACATTCCGTTCCTCCGTCCTGGGTCCGACTTCCAGTCACCCACCAGAACGCCCTTGGAGGCTGAAGGCAGCAGCAAGGCTTCCCCTCAACGGGCGCGCTCGATGACCGAAGATGCCGGCGATGTGATCGAGGACATCGAGAACGGCGAAGACGAGCACGAGTCCAAGGCCTCCGGTACCCGGTCTCTCTCGACCCTCCCTTCAATCAATCAGCTAGGCCACCTCAGAGGTCTCGCGGACGACGATACCTCCTCTCGCCCCCGACCCGAGACTACGCGCAGGGTCGCGGCCTGCCCACGAATCTCTGGACTGCTTGTCCTTTTGGTGACGTGTTCACTTCCAGCAATCTTCCGACTCCTTCCCCATCATGGCGTGTCTCTGCTGCCGTCTCCCGACAAGCGCGCGCGCAGCCAAGAGGCGAGACTCTTCGGCCGTTCAAAGGTCGTCGCTGGGTCGCTCCGGCCACCCAAGAATGCGTTACGGAAGTCTGATTGTGCGTCGGCCGCCGGTCGGCCCATGACACTGTCCGCCCCATGCCGATGGTGTCCATTAAGTGCCACAAGGGCACTCGCCCCTTCCCGCCCTCAGCTGCCCCTTCACGAGTCCCCGGCGTCGCGTGTACCATACCGCGCTTCGCCGGCCAGCGCAAGAATGCCCCATCGTGGGTCTCCCGTCCGAGGCTGTTTCTTCCCCGTGTTTCCGCCAAGCGAGGCCAATCCACCGCTGCCCGGGATGCGACGCGCCTCAAGAAAGAGAACCTTTGGGAACTCTTTTTTCATTTTCTTTTTTCCTTTTTTTTTCTTTTTTTCTTTTTTTCTTTTTTTCATCCAACCACAAAAAAAAAAAAAAAAAAAAAAAAAAAGCATCCCCGGCTCTTCGGCTGCCCTGCGCCGCCTTCAACGATGGCCGCGCCATCATCATTGATTCATCTGACGAGTCCAGAGACCAATGGCAAGCCCCCCTACCATTGCCAACGCTGTTGACCGCAACCCCAAGCGACATCAGCCCACAAGTGGCAGCCTATGCCGAGGGGAGCTGTGGCGTACCCAGGCAATAGGGAAGGACAGCTTCGTCATCGCCGTCGAAGGCTGTCCATCCTGGCGGCCAGGCGTATGAGCTTGAGCTCATATATATTCTCGAGTGCAACTCCGCGGGATGACCGCACCAACTCGGTCATTTCAACCGCTTTTGCTAACCGAGGGCGCCGAAGTGTCATACTATCAAGATGACATCCCTCGTGCCCAACCCTCAGGCTATGGGGGACCCCTCGATGCGCTTACACCCCAGCACTACAATGCTTGTTTTCTCTCAACGTACCAGCTGGAGTCGAAGATCCATGAGTACGGAGTTTATCATGACTACAGCAACCTCCCACCGCACCATGGATCCGCTCGCCTGCCTGTTTGGCCCCACCGTCTCCTGACAGTCTTCGTTGCGGGACCAAGCCCCTGAAGGAGAGCGTTGGCCTTTGGACGTAACCAAAAAAAAAAAAAAAAAAAAAAAAAAAAATGGTGAGTCAATACAACCACCGAACTTCCCGATCGAGAGCTGAGTCGACTACTAATGCTAACCGAGTTTGAAGTCTCCGAGAGCCTCGCGGTGTATGGGGCCAGAGTGCCGTCAACGTCGTGATGAAAGGGCTTTGAACATCAAGATGATACTGCCTCGGCGATCTCCAAGTTCAGCACCCACTTCGACTCACCCCTCGCTGGCGATCGTTGAGAATCTCGGTGCTTCCGAACCTTGCTGCTCCTGTGGGCAACCAGCCCTCAGCAGCACGTCGAACCAGCCACCAAGGCGAGCAAGGCACCTGAGTTGGTGGTCAATTTCCAACATATCAACCATGAGCTTGACAAGCTTTTGGAGGATGCCAACCAGATACGGGAGCCCCTCAGGGTCAAGGAGAAACGGCAGCTTGTCCAAGAGATCAAGCCACAGGCCCTGGGACGACCCGTCCTGCTAAGCATACCACGCGCAGCCGGCGACCAGCCCAACACTCTCGCCGCCACTCCCACTGAAGAAATCGCCAAGAACATCGAGACAACAACTGTTGAAGCCAACTTCTCTGCCCCCTTCGCGCGCCAAGCCCGGAATAACAACAGCACGACTACAACCACCGCATCCACTGCCGCGCCCGAGTCGCACCCACATGCCCATCCATCCAGTGGCCCCCGCAATGGCGCACGAGCGGTAACCCAGTGGCCTTCCGGGCCAGGCCAACACTTCACCCACCGCAATCTCGGTACTTGGCCTCCTGGTCAGTGCCCCGAGGGGTCGCCTTCTTCACCTCGCGCGCCTCGCGATGAACCCGCCCAAGGACAAGGCTCGGCCGGCCTGCATGAAGGCTGCTTATGACTGTGGTATCAACTTCCGACGGAGGATTCTCCGACAAGGAGATTCACCTCTTCGGGCCGCTGCTCAGGTGCTCCAAGCACACCCCCCGGGCTACGAGCCAGAGTCCCCCCCGGGCTACGAGCCAGAGTCCCCCCCGTGCTCGCCGCTACCAGGTGGGCCACGCCGGCGGACCCTTGGTCTGGCCATGGAGACCTCCCCGGGGTTGCAACAGATTCTATCTGATGAGAACAACCCGAACATGGACAAGCCAGATCCTTTTGGCGAGTCCCCAGCAGCGTCCAATTTCCGAGCTGCAATCTGCGAGACGATTCGCCCCCCTCAGCTCCCGGTTGGGTAGTTCGGTGGATGTTTTGGCTCACAGTTTTCTTTTCTTTTATTCTTCTTTCTTTTTTTTCTTTTTCTCTTTTTTCTCTTTTTTCTTTTTTTTTTCTTTTTTTTTCTTTTTTTTTCTTTTTTTTCTTTTTTTTTTCTTTTCTTTTTTTTCTTTCTTTTTCACACCAATCCAGCACCACCTGCACCACCACCACCACCACCCCAACTCGGGAATGCACACGAGCGACAAGTTCGTATTAGGTGTTTTCTTCGATGAGTACACCACCTGCCGTGACTACGTTTCAACACAGGTCATCATCACGTCAGTGTAAGTATACGCCCAGGCCTAAAGCTGTTCTGATTATCGTACTGACTAAATTGCAAGTGGTGGTGAACGGGTGATCGACCCAGAGACAAAACGCCACGGAGGACAACGCCAAGTCGACCAAACACCCATCCCCCGGAGAAGTCGCATCCTCCGCGGATGCTGACCAATGTATATTGGAGGCACACCCAGCACACCGTGGATGGCTACGACGTGGACCAGTTTTACCTCCCTGGAGAACGGGGAAGTCCAAGCTGGGCAGGAGCCGTATTGCGTTTCCGCCCTCATGAGTCTGCACTCACCCGACCAGGAGGAATAAACGAACTACATCAAGACATGCAGCGGGAGCTTAGAGAAGGACCACTTCAGCTAAGCAGACACCCTGCGAGACTCAAGTATGTTCCAAGTCCCTTGTACATATTGAGAGACATGCTAACGTTTCAGGCGCTTCGCCCTCCCGCTCCCCCAAGGCGCCCGACCTTTCACCCAGACAAGAACCCAGACAATGGTGAACAGGCCACTGTCACTTTCCAGCAGATACAGAATGCACACGAGACACTGTCAAACCCTACCACGCGCCAGGAGTACGATGCTACTCTACCCCAGCCCACTCCCAGCTATCACGCTCCGAGCATGGGCCGGGGTCGGACCTGGTCTTCCGCGTCTCAGGGGCAGCAGACGCAATATGGCGGACAAACCCGACCTGCCTACGACTTCCGCGGCTTTGGTGCCTTCGGCCTAACATGGCTTCTGGTGCATGCGGCGTGGCGGTTTGGGAGGTAGATGTAGACGCAAGTAGGGTGGTAATAGTTCTTGGACCAGTCTTCGTTCCGTGGTTTGCTCGTGGTTTGTGAAAGTATACCAGTATACTCTACCTATGAGGTGATGATATGTCGATGGTAAATATACCGAGCCTGCAGGAGTCTGCGCCCTCATCCATCGTCACCCCCCTAGGCCGGTCGATGATGGGATAATTACCCCCGACGACGATTATCCCCTCTGCGAGTATCCCATGGGATAAACACGCTCGCAGCGATTGACCTGTAGCATAACCATCACCTGGGACAATCGCGAATAATGGGATTAGCCCATGGGCAACTTCACCAGGGCGCCAGCTCATTCATGGAAGGGAGGGAAGGGTTAGCCGCCACTGGCTTGACTCGACGCCTCGCCTAGGGATTGGCAGAGAATACCTAAGCACCGTCAGCCGAACCCGTAGCAAGTAGCGACGAGAGGAAACGCGAGACCGGAAGCCCATCGAAGCATCTGGGGATAGATAAAGTACCTAGGTAGCAACCCAACGTGCGCATCCACCCACGCGCGCGACAGGCCACTCCTCGCCCAGGCGGAACGCCCTGCCTCCGCACCCTCGTTCCGCCGACGCGTGGATGCTGAGGCACACCGGTACCTACCTACTAGGCGCGAGTACCTGTCCCGATGTGCCCGGTAACTAACCCATCTCGGTCCCCAGCTGTTCTTGTTGGAGTAGTTTTTTTTTGAAGCTGGCCAAGGTATTTCAACTTCTTGATCCGTCGGGAGACCAAGTTTCGCTTCGAAGCCCATCCATCCATCCATCGCTTCCCGGCTCCGGGCCTCCGGCGCTGCTGCCGGTGGGGGTCGATATATATCCGTCGTCCGGCCGTCCTTCGGCCCGCATCTCCGTCTTTCTCTTCTGGGGGGGAAGAATAAAATCTTTGGTTGGAACAGGTGGACGTAGACGCCAGAGAGGAAGCTTGCTGCGGCCGTGTGGAAGCAAGCAAACAGCCTCACTTACCTAACTAACGGCCCTTGTTCCAGGAGTTACTAACGCCCACCAACCCAGGGGCTCGCGACCGTAGATCGACACCCACCCGTAGCTGAAGTACCTACCTAGGTGACCAGAGCAAACCAAACAAAACCACCGTCACGAAACCCACCAGGCCCGGGACCGACGTTGGGCCGTCCTTCGAAGGCGATCGATCCCATGGGTCCGTCAACCTTATCGTCCCTTCGCAGCTGCAGCAAGCAGCAAGCCTTCCACACCGCCCAGCAAGCAGAAGGAGGTAGGTTAGGTGCAGGCGCGATATCCACCCCGAATGAGGTGACGATTTCCCTCGGGTTCCGATGTTATCGATCCACGACATCCATCCCCCAGACCACGCTAGGCTACGAGATAGATAGATAGATAGATCCTCAGGCCAGGATGGGTACCAGCGCCTCGGAGGCGCAACTCGCCGTAGACTACCTTAGGTAAGGTATGCGGCAGCGGCCGAGACGAAGCTACGAGTACGATCGGAAGCATCAACCGAGGGAGTTCCATTTCGGCGAGGAGGTGGACCGGCGACTGCACGAGGGTTATCACCCGCCAGAAAACCATCCCAGAAAATAGTCTCGGCAGAGGGTCGGGCCACTGTATATCGCAGCGCCAAAGGTACTTGAGGCAGGCAGGTAGGTATGTCGTGACGAGATGATCAGATGTCGAGACGCTATCTCTACCTCCTCCCATGGATCGAGCTTGTACACACATACACACACACCTCGTTCGTATTGATACACCATGCAGCGCGCCCCCTCGCTAAGCTACACTCGCGTCCCCGCCACCATCCCCTCACTTCTTCTCCTTCTCCTCTCCTCCTCCCTTCCTCTTGACCTCCCCACCCCCCAACGGCTTCCCTAGGGGCCCCGGCGGCGGACTCGGCGGCAGCTCGCCGCCCTGGGGCGGGACGATGGCGCTGCCCTCGGCGGCGGCGTCCTCGGCCTGGCGGCGGCGGTACTCGCGCAGGCGGCGGGCGCGGGACTTGACCTTGACGTCGGCGCTCTCCTTGCGGCGGACGAGGCGGTCGCGGCGCTCGGCCTGCATCTCGCGCAGCAGGGCCATCTGCTTCTGGCGGCGGCGGCGCATGGCCACCCTTCTCGAGCCCAGCTTGCGCTTGTCCGTGCGCACCAGCGTGCCCAGCCGCCAGTTTTCCTCGCGGTAGGCGTAGGAGCCGTCGTGCTGGAGCTTGAGCACGCGGCGGTCGCGCGGCGACGGCGCGCGCCCGTAGCCCTCGCGCACCACCGTCGTGGGGATGCCGCTGGGCGAGATCTCGGGCTGCGGGCTGGGCGCGGTGATCGGCGACACCGTCATGTTCAGCCGCCGTTTCCGCACCGCGTGCCGCGGGTACGGCAGCACGTCGCTCTTGTCGAACACCACCCCGATGAACTGCCGCTTCGGGTGCCGCTCCGGGTCCCGGTAGTACTTGACGTAGCCGGCCACCGCCGCGTGGATGGTGTGGTCGCGCCCCATGTGGCAGTTCTCGCCCGGGTACCACTTCGTCCCGCGCTGCTTGTAGATGATGTTGCCGGGGATCACGTACGAGTCTGTGGTGGTGGTGGTAGTGCCGCTGGTTAGTAAAGTAGTCCGTTTACTCGTTCGTGGTGGTGGTGGGCATATTCGGGTTCCGGTCGTCGGGGCGCACGTCGGCGTCGACGAGAGGAGGACAACAACAGCTCACGTACCGCCAGTCTTCTTCGCTCCGAGCTTCTTCGGGATCGTGCTCGAGTCTCGTAGCTTGTAGGCACCCTGGGACTTGACCGAGGCATATCGGCGACCCTCCACTGCCACCGCGGCGGCGCCTATCCTCAAGTGACCGAATGCCTCGTGTAGTGGTCGCAGGCTCGTCGTGTTCGGTACGCCGGAAGAAGCGACGGCGGCGAGAGGCCGCCGCAATTGGGTGATTCGCATGGCGACGACGATGGAGGGGCGAGGGATGTGTCGTCTCCTGCCAGAGGACTCTCGCTGGGGTCTGCGGTTGTGGTGGAGGCAAGCTTGAAGCTCCCGTCCCAGCTAAAATTTCGGCTTAGTCATCTGATTGAACGGGACAGGGAACTTGCTGATAACGATAAGCATATGCTGGACTGGAGATGCCAACATGCGGGTTCACCCATATGGATCGCAACACATGGTATTCACCGTCTTGGGGACAGCTTGCAACAGTTAATCTTCACATAAACAGCTAGAATTGAGTCTCCTCGTCAATTGACTTGTCTTCATTTGCTCTGGCAACCCTCCCTGCAATAAGAGACAACCAACGCCCACGATGCGCTTCCTAACCTCGCTCCCGCTCCTCCTCTTCGCCCTCATCTCGACCGCGAGCGCCCAATTCGGCTTCTTCGAGCAGATGTTCGGGGGCGGCGGCGGCGGCGGGCAGCGCCAGGAGCAGCGCCCGCAGAACGGACCCAGCGACCCGTCGCTGTACCAGAACAACTTCGAGCGGATCCATTGCGAGAATTACCTGTGTCCGGACACGCTAGGTACGTTGTCACCACCACCACCACACCGCTCGACGTGGCTCGCAGGAGGGTTGCGCGTCGAGGGGCACGAAGGGGCCGGAAGCACAGCTTGCTAACCTAGGTACGCCCCACGTTCTACAGCTTGCGTTCACTTCCCCCACCACTGCCCTTGCGCCTGGCCGGCGCACGAGGACAAGTTCGAGACGGGCGACGGGCACCGCATATGCCTGTCCAAGGGGGGCTTCAAGCCTGGCGAGGCTGCGCGGAAAGTTGAGCTGGCTCGGAAAGGCATGCTCTAGATGGTACTTACGGTGTAGACATTTACACGTGGCCCCGGAGCAATCTTGTTTACGACTACATTACTGGGTGCAGGTTAGACCGCACGGTATAGCAGATCATCATCCCATCGTCGACCCAGAAATAGTAACAAGGAAGATTCATTCATGCTCGAACTGGAAAGGCTACCTCGGCTGCACATCAATCTCGCCATCTCGACTCTCGCCAGCCGTGGCAGCAAGCTAGGCCAATGGCTATGGGTACCCCATGGATATCTTCGAGCCTGCAACACATGTTCGTTCGCAGTGGCAGTCCCTCCTGCACTTCCCTTCCAAAACGTAGCGAGAGTAAACCATCTCGTCCAGAACTCCATGCAGCTTTGCTTATTTGCCTGTAACTCCCGAAAACTGAACGTGACAGGGCAACCAGGTGATGCGCCTAAGGCCGTCGAACGCCGTCTACCATGCATATAATATTGCCATTCTCGACCATTCCTGCCGTATCTCAGGGAGCAGCAGGGTCTTCGGGTCGCGAACGCACGGCAACTTTCTTCGGACGGTCCTCCTAGTCACCAGCACCGACCTTGGCACCGTCGATGGTGGGTACCGGGGGCGCGGGCTCATCGTCGTCAAGGTCGTCGAGCGACTCGGGGTGGCCGAGGAACTTGGCCACATCCTTCATCTCGTAGTGCTTCTTGCGTAGCTGCTCGAACTTGCGGTGCTTCTCGCGCTCCTCGGGGGTCATGCCGAGGAACTCGTTCTCGGCGTCGTGCAGGGGCGTGGCGTCCTCGTCATTAACGTGCACCTTGTTCTGCTTGCGGCTCGAAAACTCGCCCTCGGGAATCTCCTCTTCGGGTTCGCCCAGCGACAAACCAGGGATCTCCTCCTTCTGCGAGGGCTCACCATCCATCAGGTCATCATCCTCGTCCTCTGCCGGGTCGTAGTGGCGGGCGTAGGGCGTCTTGGGCTCGGTGATCTTCATGGTGGCAGTGCGCTCCTGCTCGGTCAGGTAAAGATTGGCCTCATCCCATTGCAGGCGTTGGCTGTTGTTGAGGGCCTCATCGCCGCCGAGAGAGGGGGTGCGCGAGGATTGACGGCGGGAACCCGAGGGCCGACTAGCAGTACTCGAGGAGCGACGGTGACCGGCATTGGCCTGGGTGTTGACAATGGTGAGCTCCTTCTCGTCGAGGTTTTTCTCCTGGGTGGGAGAGACGGGCGGCGATTTCTGGTAGGAGTTCTTCAGGATGCCTGTGCGGGGAAGATGGTTAGTGCCCTGGTGCGCCAAGGGTTACGTCGATCATAGCATGCAGCGGCAAGTGACAGGAGGGCGGCTGCCTACCTCTGGGACGCTGGGGAGGGTGAGCCGGAGGGCTATGCGGTTTGGGGCTGGTCTCGACAGTGGCCATTGCGAGCTTGGATGAGAGACGGTGCTTGAGTTGTTTTGTACAGGGCGCTCGTGTTGGCGCAGATATCGTAGCAAGGTGCGCAGTCGGCAAGGTTCAGTGACGAGATGCTGTCAGAATTCGCAGTTTTGGCGGTGTCGGTGTCGGGGTCGGGGTCGGAGTGGAAGAGGGGGCAGTCGGTGGTCCCAGTCGTGCAAGTGGAAGGACGTAGAAGTAATGCGGACGATAGGAATAATTCCTCCGAACAGTATTTGCCTGCCTCCAGGTGGTGCGCAGATGGCTGGACGCTGCGTGAGTGGGTGTACGTTTGTGTGTATGTGTGTGTCTGGGTGGCTTGGTGGTAGGAATGTCTCAGTGGAAGATGCAGATGATGCGCGAAAGCTTGGGAGTGAGGGAGTGGGATGTGGGATGTGGGAGTGAGGGTTAGAAGAAGTTGGGATGAGCTGACCCCGAGTCCAAAGGCAAAGAACCTGGAAGGAGGAGGCAGGAAGGCTTGGCAGGCAGGTAGGTACCTACCAGGCAAGGCAAGGCAAGGCCGTCGTCAGGGTCGTCCACTCGTCCACTCGTCCACTCATCCACTCAATTGACGATGGTGGCAGAAAGCTACCTACTAGAAGACCAGAGAGTGCGGGGAAGCGAGCGATACCGATACTACGACGGCAGCGCCGCCACACGCGAGGAAATCCCCTGAGAATACAGCGGTCTGTACACCCCTTCACTGCGCTACTACTGCGCTGAGGCCACTGATGAAGCAGCGCAGCGCCTCGAGCGGCTGGCCCTCCAGGGAACAACACAGCACTTGCATTGTTCGCGACACTGCTCGGTTCTCCTAGCGGGCAAGCCAGTTGAAGCTTTCCCGATAGAGTTAAGATCGACCCTTGTGAACTTCCCTGCCCCACCCCAAGTCTGGTGAGTCCGTTAGCCTTTCGCCAGCTGCGGTGGTGAAGCTCTCGTCGCGGGGGACAGGGACCCAATCATAGCCGAGCACTGGGAGAGGGTCTGACATCATCCTCTGTTCCCTTTCTCTTCCACCCGACACAGATTGCCAGCCCCCAACCTAGGTAGGTTCTGGGCACACTGTTCCAGTTCAGCTGGAATTCCGAATGCTGCAACCTGCAGGCTTCCCGTTATATCCACCACCACCAGGACTCTATGGTGCTATTGGGACAATATGTACCGTACGCTGTCAAGTCGGGGGAGCCAGTCGATGTTCCCAACCACACTCAAAACGAACCACATGGCCTCGGGTTGGTGACCTCATCACGCCTGCGTCCCCGAATGAAACGAAAGAGCAAGCTGTCCATTATTATCATCATCCGCATCGAGGGAATGCGACGTTGTAGTTGGCGAATGAGAGACCCGTTATCGTGCCATACACATGGTATCTGTCATGCGACTCGAACCTTCGATCGCGGTCTCGTGCTGGTAGAAAGTACTTTATTGAGGGGTTGGATGGGCTTGAACATGAGACTTGGAAGCCCACTACTGATAGATAACCTGACATTCAACTTTCTCCCCTTGCCGTGCGAATCATTGCACTTTTCGCGCCATTTGCATGCGGTTCGTACGGGGAACCATGTGGGCAGGTATAATAACGCATGGCATGGAATGATCCCCATGGCTCGCAGCAGCAACGGGAATACCGGTCTCCATTTCCAGGAAAATTCCATGTGATTGATGAAGATCCGAAAATGGGCATCCTGTCCCACTGTATCTCATCGCTCCTCGGAGACGTTGGAGATGCTGCGCAGCATGACCATGCTTTCTCACCACGCATCTCTCTCCGCCAGATATAAAAGCAGCAACGTCTCAGAGGCCGTCAAGCGACTGGCACCAAATGATTGTCAGTGTTTCGGCCAGTGCGTTGGCTCTATTGCGTGCTCGAGATTTACGATTACGGTGTTTTGTCACCCGCTTGGCCGTGGTGCCGGTACTAGGTATATGGCAAGCTTGGGCTACCCCGCGTCATTATCGAGCTGATCGAGAGTACATAAATGCCACCCCGCAAGGGCAGCAGTATAGTGCCTAAGGTATCTCCCGCATAACCAGTCACATTTCCCCAGACATCACCGCTCGACAGAGTCGACACGGGGGTTCCGGCCACGCTAGGCATGCGCGGCCTCTCTGGGACGGACAAGACAACAGACGCACGCGGATAGGTGGCTTTTGACTTACCTACTTTACCTACGGAGCACTGTCTCCTGTATTGACTGGATTTGGCGATGGATCGGTGCGGTCCACGGTGTGCTTTTCTCACTTGGTATGGGTGAGAGAGCGTAAGCTGCAAGCTCCAACGACTCGTCTGTGTATGGCGCATGATACCCGTCTAAGGTATTCAGACACAGAGGATGCGCGTAGATTTCACGACCAGTACGATACCCTCTCAACATACGCCCATACTCATACATTAATACAGCTGCAACCCAGCGCCGCGCAATACAGCCGTATACCAGTAACCCTCGGCGTCGTCCACAGGATATCATGACCATGAACAAATAGAACCGACATATCGTACAATCTAGCCAGCTTCCGTCAACGTCTTCATTAAGTCACAGCCCACTCCATTACTCGTCACCATCCTCCTCCTCATCCGCCTTCTTCTTCTTCTTGACCTCCCTCTTCTTAGGCCTGAGCCACTCCTCCATGCCCACGGGCCAATAGACCCTATTCTCGGGCCCACCCATCCCGCGCTCCTCCTCGGGGACCTCTCGGGGCAGTTTCATCCCCTCATCCTCCTCTTCCTTCTCCTCCTCCTTCTCTTCCCCCTCATACCCATCCTCCTCGTCCGCAGCGCGCTTCTTCCTACCCTTACCCGCCGTCTTCTTCTTCGTCTTCTTCTTCGGCACCCTCGGCAGCGGACGATTCTCGTCCTCGCGCTCGAAGGGCACCACGTCGTTGAACGAGTCCCACCCCGGCAGCTTGAAGGTGCGCATGAGCTCGAAGACGGCCTGCTCCTTATCTTTCGCCTCGATCATGAGGTCCATGTCGGCGGGGCAGGGGGGCAGCGCCGCGACGCGGGGGCGGTGCTTGCGGCGCTGGCGGCCGGTGACGGCGTCGGGGCAGGGCTCGCTGTAGTGCATTTTCGGGGTGATGCGCTTGCGGTCCCAGGTCGCCTTGATCCGCGGGTACAGCGCCGTGATGTCGCGCGTGCCCTCGCGCAGCTGCGCGGCGTCGAACAGGATGTTGTGGTGGTGGAAGTCCAGCACGAACGGGATGCCCAGCTCCTCGCACACCGGCAGCAGGTCGTGCACCGTCCACGACACGTCGTCGTTCTCCAGCACCAGGCGCGCCCGCACGCCCGCCGGCAGCCGCGCGTAGTTGGCCCGGAACCGGTCCAGCGTCGCCGCCTTGTCCCCGAACACCCCGCCCATGTGGATGATCATCACCGCGTCCCGGTTCTGCTGCTCCGGCAGGCGCAGCAGCGAGAGCATCTCGTCGTGGTACTCCAGGTCGCGGAATGCCGCCTTCACCACTTCCGCCCTGGGGGATCCTAACTGTGTGAACTGCAGTCGTATTAGTACATATCTTGTACGGTAGCGGGAATCAGGGTATCTTACTTGACCGGGGTGGGTCGTCAGTCTGTGGCCCAGTTCAGCCGCCACTTTCCCCGCCTCCGCGAGGGTCTCGGATGCGAAAGGGGCGAGTTTGTATCCGTACTCCTCGTGACTTGCGAATGGGAACATCTCTGAGCTAAGACGCATGAATTTGATGCCGTACTTGTCGTTCCATCTCAACATCTTGACGATGTCCCGAGCGTTTGCTAGTCCTAGGTTCTCGACGTACTTCTGACCGCGCGCCTTGGACGCGGGCTTGGTCTTATCAGGCCGATTCTTGGTGGCATGCTCTGGCTGGGATGGGTCCTGAAGTGGATGGCGGTGCTCTATGATAGAAGCTATGCGGCATGTACGGGAGCTGAATACAGGATTGTAACACTGGCGCAAATAGGTATTAAGGCAAGCCTGCACGATGTTAGAACATTTTCTCCCCGTCCCATCTATTGACCCTGACGCAAGCCATGATCATGATCATCAGGAGTATGTACATATCCAAGTCTCCCCTTCCATGGCAGCGGCAGGTAGTCGCTGTTCACCGGCGGCGGCCTTGCACCCTCTTTCTTGATGGCGTTTACATCGTCGTCTGGCAGGTTTTCACCATCTGCTTCCTTCTCCAGTGCGGCTGGATCCGCAAGGTCATCGTCGACTGCGCGGGCTCCTTTGGCTTCATCCACCTCGTCCTCTCCATATTGGTTCTGCTTGCCGGGTTTCTGCTCGCTGCGCTGTCGCACGTTCTTCTTTATGCGGTTCTTCTCAATTTTGGCCGGGACGACATCGGGGAGAGGTTTAGTAGGCTTTGGCAGGAAGGCCGCGTCCTCGTCATGGAATTCGTCCTGGTTGCCCAGGGTCGACGACTTGGACTCGTTGATTTGGCGTTTTTGGCGTTTGACGGCATTGCGCAGAGAGGCTTCGGTCTGTTGGAGCCCATGCAGAGCTACCTCGACACCATCTCCCGCCTTCAATTCCTCGTGACGGAGTTTGGTTGCGCCCATGGCGCGTGGCGTGTCGTCTTCATTCCCGGCCGAGTTGGTGGGCCGAAGGCCTTGACCGGGACGTTTGATGGTACGACCTGAACGACGAGGGCCGAGGTCCGGGCGCTCAGGAGAGGAAGCGGCGCCGAGGGGGATGTCTTGGGACAAGAGAGCCATATCGGAGGACTTACGTTTGGGTACCATCGCGACAAGAGGACCGCAACAGGCGGCGGACGATGGGCTGGGTATATAATAGTAGGAGAGTACCGGAGGAAACTGACCGAGAGGATATCCAGACTCAGCCTTACGGGAGCGAATCAAACAACGAAGGGACCTATACATCCGAGAGAGACGGACAGTGGAGCAGGGGACTGGCAACGGAGATCTGCTAACACAGCGGCAGCACAGGCACACGCAGCAGTGGCTCGAGTGGATTGGACCAGGGGGGGGTTTGCGGGAGCGGGAGGCGTGGTCGTGGTAGGGGTAGGGTAGGGCAGGGCAGGGCAGGGCAGGGAAGAACAGGGCCAGGTGGTGGAATAGATGGGCAAGGAACAGCAAGGAGACACAGAGAAAGCGAGAGCAGCAGGATAGGAGGCGAGGATGGAGGACGATGGACGAAGATAGAACTACGATCACGGGGAGGAGGTGTTCGCTCCCAAGCTGTGACGATATTCCTGGAAGCTGGGCAATAGCAACGGCACGGAAACGCGCCCACTTGAAGATGATGACGATGATGGTGATGGCTTGGATGATGGGCAGAGGAAGCAATCTACCTAGCAGAGCTGGAAACTCTGTAAAGGACGGGCTAGGGCGTGTCCAGAACAATGGCATGACTGAGGGCGCGTCATGACTCTAGGTGGCTGAATAGTAGAAGGCAAGCTGAGATGTGCGTGCCAGAGTCAAGACTCCAAGACGTACGCGACTCACATTGATTGCTGAGACAAGCGGGAGGCGTCGTGGGAAGGGGGCAGACCAACAGCCAGCAAGCGGGAGGGATTGCTCCGCCAGACAGCGTGACAAGCAAATCAGATCGTCAGAGACGGGCTGACTGGATGGTAGCCTTGTGCGATGTCCAAGGCGTCGATCGTATCGCGAGTATCTCATCGATTAATGATACAGTGGTAGGGTAGCGTGACGCTCGTGGGTAGGTGTGAGGTCAGTGAGGTCATCTCGCCATCTCTGGGCGCGACCGGAATCGGGAAGGAGATCGATGAAATCATATTATCGGGGCAACCTCCGGGGCCGCTAGTCCCGATCCAGGTAGGCAGCCTTCTGCAGGGGCACACACGGCTTTGACGGCCAGCTCGGGGACAGCCGGCGCTGGCGTGCCAGCTGAAAGGTTGACAGCTGCACCAACAAGGACATTGACCTGGAGCTCACCCACTCGTCCGTCCTCCTGGTCGTCGCGGATGAGACCGAACTTTCCATTCTTCTTCTTCACACCTTATCCATGATGTACACGTTTGGTGCCGGGGCCATCCGCTCGTGGACCATTACCAGTACCAGTGGGCGGTTCTAACCGCCTCGGAATGCGTTTGCTGTCGACCGAAAGACAGCTAACTTAGGCTCTTGGCAGACAACAGCTGCATTTTGCCTGCCTCCCAACGACTCCCGAAACGCCGTACGCCGGCTCGCAATATCCTCTTATACATGGTTCACGTTGTTGAATCCAAACATTATCCGTACCTCCGTGTCATCAATCGTCGCCAGCCAAAAATATCCAACAGGTACCGACCTGCCTCCTACCAGTAGGGGAGCGCCGGCATCGTCACCACCTCGCGATAGTCGACGTCGGGCTCGAGCTCGGATGGCCGTTGGTAGTAGGTCGTCCTGCACACGGGGCAGTCGAACTTCTCCTTCATGAACCAGTTGGCCAGGCACCGCGCGTGGAACATGTGCGTGCACCGCTTCATCTTCAGCACCTCTTCCTCGGTCGGTTCGCGCGGGCGTCTCGTCCCCGGTAGTCGTGGTATTGCTGCGAGCAGGGCCTTGGCTTTGCTGGGCTTCGCTTCGGTCGTCGCCCTGACTATCGTCGTTCGACTCGTTTCGGTGATCGCTATTCCGGCCTCCAGGTTGGCGGGGCCTGGGCGCTCATCTCCCCTCGGCCAGAAGGGGCTTAGACATATTGGACTTTGAGGATCCGGTGAGCATTCAGCACCTTTACGGGAATCGCGGCTTCTTACCAGTCGGCATCCCGCATGGTACTTTGGAGGTCTTGGTATCTCCTCTTCTCGGTAACATTCTCCAGTTGTGTCAAGGCCTGTTGAACAGATGTGGGGACTTGGAAGCCCCGCCCTTCCGTATTTCTCGAAGAACGTCTCGGTCTTACTTGGATGTAAAGCAGGATGTACCTTTTTGCAGCCTCTGTCAGCAGAGTTCTTCGTACGACCGAGGACAGCGGGATCGTGGTGGGCTTACAGCAGAGCGATGATGGCTACCGAAAGAACCGCGAAGCACACGATGGCGACGATGTTCCAAGGATAATGCATCGCGTGGAACTGAGACATTTCCTCATATAACAAAAAAGGACGGGGAACGTCGCGACGGGGCAGCCAAAAGGCCTAGACCGGGGCTCGAGGTCGTGGTCAACATACGCGACGCGATAGTCTTTATCGTCGAGCTTCGAACGAGGCCTGGAGCTTTTCTCTAATGGCGACACGGCCGCATCACCAGCCAACTGCCGCGGGTGACACTAACGTAGCTCGAAGCCTCGTGAGATGTCTGGTCGAGGTTTGTTCAACCCCCAACTTGCACGGGTCCCGGTGGATGTAGTAGGTAAGGCATGCATTCAAGGACAGTTTGGGCTTGATCGGACAGCAAGGCAACGAAACTTGGAAGGCCTTTACGAGTTCGAAAATCAGCAAATGAAGCAGGTAAGCCAGGAAATGATGCAGCTTTCAATCCTGTTCATGTAGTCTGTAGGTACTTTAGGTAGGTACCTTACTTATGTAGGACGGATGTGCTGTCCTGCTCGCTACCTGACCTTACGTACCACTTCTACTGTTAGGTACTCTCGCACTGCCGGCGAGGTCTAAATTTAATATCCGGGCCATGCAGTCCCTGCCGCAGCGTCGCAGGCCCTCCCAGCCTGTCAGCCATTGAGCGCGCGTGTTGCGCCAACCAGGTCCTATCAGCGCCGGCAAGCAGGCTGAGCTGACGGCTAAAACGCGGCAAGATCGTCGCCCCAGGGGAGATTACCGCTGCACCGCACGCACTGCGCGTTGGAGATCATCGATATGCGTGCGTGCTAGGTAGGTAGGTAGGTCCATACATATGCCAGCACAGCAGCAGCAGCGCTTCCCAACGCATCCATCGCCTGGATCAACATTAGGTAGGCAAGCAAACAGGCTTGCGCGGTTGGTTTTTTTCGTATCGAACCCACGTCGCTGGAAGGCTTCGGAACCATGCCGCGAGGAGGAGAGGACCGGGCGTTGGCAGATAGGGGCCCGCATGGATGCAGCTGTTGGACGCACGCGGCCTTTCCTTCCCTTACATACATACCTAAGTAGGTAGGTACCTATCTGACCCGCTGCCTCTTCGCGGACGGCTGCTGTTGTTGTTGGTTCTGGTCACCGTCCGGCTGCTGCTTCAGTTTCTCCATCGCCGCCTGGGTGAAAGCGATGGCCTCGCGCAGCAGGACCTTCTCGCCGCGGCGGACGACGACGGCCATGCGCTCGCGGCTGCTGATACTGGGGTTTCCGGGCGCGGACAGCAGCTCCGCGTCCTGCTCCGCGCTCGTGCGGTACTCGGCCAGGCGCAGCTCCAGCGCGCGCCGCGTCGCGCCCAGGAACACCTCGTCCCGCTTGCCCTTGTCCGGCACCGTGGCCGGGCTGGCCTTGCGGATCGCCTTCAGCACCAGGAAGGTCTGCTCCCGCAGGTCCGGCGGCAGCTGCGCGAAGACCGAGGGCCCCGGGATCTCGCCCGTGCTGGTGGGCTCGGGGGTCTCTCGCTCGAGCACGAAGGCGTCTTCGATCTCTTCGGGGTCCAGCTCGTTCAACTGCTGTCGTTTAGCAACCTGCGCGACGGGATTACCGGGTATACGTAGCGCGGTGTGAATGGCCCGCGTGGAAAGACTCACCGCTTTGCCCCAGGTCGCTTCGTCCAACCGCAGGGTCTCCTTGAGTACCGACAGGACCAGGTTCCAGGGTATCTCGACCACATCGTGCCGCGCATGTTTCTCCGTGACGTAGCCGTATCGCCTGAGTAACTCGCCGTTGCCAAGAGGCCCGTAGTAATTCAAAACTTCCTCGCCCGCTCGGATCGGGCGCAGTGTAGTGACGGTTAGGCTCTCCTCGCCGTGGTTTACGTGCGCCTAGAAAGCCCTGGTCAGCTCCTCGCTCCTCTGCTATGCTCTCCACCCTACCGAGACCGGGGCTCACATTGAACTCGGCATCGGCATTCAAGATGTCGGCCATCGGCACCATGCCCATGAGGACATTGCCTTCCTTGTCCTCGACCCACTCCTCGTCGTTGTCCGCATTGGCCTCGTCCTCGTCGGGCTCGAGATCGAACGCGTAGGCCATGATGACGCTGCCCATGCGGTGCGCAAGCAGCAGCAGCTCGTCCTCGCCGAGCTTCTCGGCGCCCGCGGGGTAGAAGATCGCGGCGTGCTGCTCGATCGCCGGGAGCACCTTGGCCCGGAACATGGAGTCGGCGTCCTCCTTGCCGATGCGGGCGAGCACGGAGCTGGCCTGCAGCTGCTCCAGCTCCGGGGCCGACCACCACATGGGCGTGTCGAAACGGCTGGGCAGCACGTCGAAGTACGGCTTCCAGGGCGAGCGGTCGCCCTGCAGGTACTCGTAGACCAGGACCAGGATGAGCGAGACCCAGTTGTCGGGCGGGCCGCTGGTCTCGCTGCCGTCCTCGTCGGCCTCGTTGTCGACGTCCTCCAGCCCCGTCGTCGCGAAGATGTCCGGGATCTTGCTGGCGAGGCCGGAGGTCTGCGTGCTGATGATCGCCGACCTCGGGATCGTGAAGAGCGTGGTCTCCTCGGGGATATCGGCCGTAGCGACTGATTGGCCGGTCAGAAAGCGAGAACAGAAAGAAAAAAAAGCTAGGGTGGGTTTACCAACCAATTCCTCTACCAGCCCCTTGCGTGCGCAGATCGGCAATCTTGATGTTGGGGTGGAAGGTAGCGCCTGGCCATTTTAGAAACCATTGCAGGAATGCGGCTGATGTACTGTCAAATGCTGGATCGGCCATGTTTTCTTCTGTGTAACCGGTGGCTGTTGAGGTTTTTGAGAGTCCGATCTCTTCATCAAGCTCCCGAGCTAAAGTGATAGAGGCGCGCGGGCTCATTTGTGGCTCCGCGGTGGAGGTGGGTTTGCCGTAGGGGGATATCGGTACTTGTTAGGTGCATACGCTAGTCTATCCGCCCGTTCCCTGCCCTTTGCCTTGACGCTTTATGCAGCAAACAGATTCATCATAGCTTCAGTCTTTCACGATGAGGTGCCAGCCACTTCCTGCATTGTGCTTTTGATAGCATCATGTAGGAGCTACCACCTTGTCTGCATGCTGTGCTCACTTCTCGGCGCACGTCAATGAATGTTTTGGGTGGACACAGGGCCTTTATAACGCTTCAGATATCAGCTGATGGGTAGGGACCTAGGTAAGTACCCCCCAACTGTAATATCCGGGTGCGCACACCAACCACATACCGTCCTGGTCTATCCCACTGCTTGGTCATCTATTGATACTGCGATTCCAATCTAATGTTGAACCCCCTGGTATCAAGCCTGGGTCCCTTCATTTTAATAGTGCCAAGTGTCTCGTGGGTGTTTTGTAGCCTCCAAATGGGAGCGTGTTGTTCCTAATGAAGGTGCAACGTCTCCTTGGGTGAGACTTGAAACTCGGTAATCCAGTGACAGGTACATTTGCCATTTAAGTTCTCATTACTGCATCCATATAACACACCATGAAGACTGAGACATCTTGAGTGATGGATCGATTGGAAGGGGGTCACTCAGCAGAAGCTAAACATAGAGGAACAGGGCTAATTAGCATATAGGAAAATATCCCCTGTTGCATTATAGATTATAGTGTGTTGATACTGGTTTCTTCGTTCACTAGACTCCCGGCGGAGTCCGTATCCATTCGTTGAGCTCAGCTGGACGGCTCCGATTGGCTCCGCGTTTCCTCCTATTCCCGGAGGTCGACTACAAGCCGGAACGCCACGTGGGGGTTCCGTACCTGTCAGGCTTTTCAGAGCTGGTCCATCGGTCACTGCCTCGGGTACCTTGCCCATCTTGACATCTGTAGGTGGTTCTGCCTGCTGATCTGTTCTGGCCAAGTAGATCTCTTGTTGAAGCCCTACGCCGGTTGAATGCTGTACGACTACACCTGGAAACCCTCATTGGCCGCTGCATTCAAGATCCTACCTCCCAACGTAGTATGCGTGGCTAGCTGTCTATACTTCGGCATATGTCGTCATGCTCCAATTATGACGAACAGGCATTAGAGGAATCGTCGTGACCTGGTTGATACGAGTTCGAAGTTGTCTTCGAGTCGTATAAGTAGAGGCTGTTGGGGAGATTCAGGGTGCTTGGACGACTGGCAGTCTCCTGACAGGGTGGAAATGGCAATACGGCAATGGACGAGAAGAGAGTAAACGAGGGCTTGTCGAAACAACTATCTAGGTACAGGAACTTAAGAAGAGGCTCTCTATCTCAAGGTACATTGTCTGGCTAACGCCGACTGGGTGTGACAAATGGGCAAGACCGTTTCCAGCCGAAGTTCACCTGACTACACCCACTTCCACCTCTTGATTTCTTCCCTAGTACAACTTCCGTCCACAAGAGCGTATTGACCATTCTGTCGGTACTAGACTCGACTTATCCACCGGTTCTTTTCCGCGAACTGTTCCGGGGCGTCGCAATCAGCCACGTCTAGGGGCCCCTATGGAACGTTGAGCACCGATGTTTCATCGTGCTATACCTATTCCGACTTCATCTTGACCTTCGGCCTCAGCTGGGGGAGAGATACTATTACATCCTCCTCTTACGTGGGTGTCGATCAGCAGCCGGATCTGCCTTGCTCCCTGCCCTGTCAGAATATCTCGGGCCCGGCAACAAGCTCAAGTCGATGTGAATGGTCGCTCTTGTCTCACTTTCCACGCGCAACTCAGCAAGTGACCCTCTCCCTCGGGTCTTTCGAGCCTTTCTCGTCTTGGGGAGGCTTGCGCAGCCAATGGCAAGGCCCCAAGCGCGAAGTCTGGGGTATCTTCATCCAACCCCTCCACAGGGCGCTATCCGCTGACTGGCACCGCCTCTAGTGCTGAGCAGGGGACTCGACGACCACTCAGAGGCATACATCGAGGGGTACTTTTGCCGTCGCTGGCGGATGTCTCACTTTGACAGTCGCCCAAGGCATGTCAAAAGGCTTGGCGGCATGGTCTAGGGTTTGAAGACTGGACAGATTTGCTTCTTTTTTTGGAGGATGACAGGCAACGGCCCGTTTAGTGCCAGGATGGCCCAGGGCGGAACTTGAACGTCGCTCATGATCCGTGATGGATACTGGCATCGCGAGAGTACCTTAGTCAGTCCACGAAGGCCACTCACAGCCTGGGAACTCTGGGACATCGCGGATCACCGGAAAGGGGACCTGAATCCACTAGAGCCTTTCTTTCGCTCTGGCAATATTGAAATTTGTTGGGTGATACGGAGGCGTGTATGGACTGTCTTCTCCGGCGACCTCGGGGCCGAAGATATTCACCCTGGGGCTTTGGCAGTCACTGCATGTTCTATACCGCTTGACTCGATCATAGCTTCTGGCTCAACGCAAGCATCGGATGAGGCACGGCAGATAGAACTAGTCATGCCAGCGGGCTCGCGCGTTCAGCGGCGGAAAGGTGTCGACGAAGGGGATATAAAATGTGGACTCGATTCTTCATGTTGGACTGGAGTTGTCAGTAAGCACTCACAATCTCAAGTCTTGATCCGAAGCCGTGACTGTCCTCGCCATTCTCCCTCTAACCAGCACTCGCTCCTCACACCATGTCGTCAGTATGTGAATTTCTCTTGCTCGTGCAGAGTGTCTGCTGACTTTATCGGAACGCAGTCGCGATCGCACCATAAGGATTCCTCTGGAAAACACACCAAGCCTCCGAGTGTCCACCACAAACACGATAATGGACACAGCCATGAACACAGCCAGAGAAATTACAATGTCTCTTTCTTATTCGTTGTCAACGAGCTCGTCATTGATCCCCAGAGTCGGGCAGCGGACGAGTGGGGAAACGACAGGCCTCCGGTCATGGCACATCACTACGTCCATGAGAACGTGGGAGGTGTATTCCGATATCGCAATGGTCGCGTGTCGCGCGCAGCCAACTCATACTGGACTCGGGACCCAAATGAAGGGGGGGTGGGAAAGATCTGCCAACAGTTGCCTTCCCCCAACGGCATCACTGAGGGACAGTGGGTGTATCTGGCGCCCTACAGAACCAGCACCGTCTTCGACTGTGGCCCATTCTTGCCCTGCGTCTACGACGACGTTGACGCCCGTATCGTGGACGTGATCAACCAAGACCCCCCTTACAACCAGTTCTGGGCGCTGTCATTCACCAGTGAACGTAACGTAAGCAGAATGGGGGTCGGCGGCACCAAAGCTGTCAATGCTCCCCACAGTAACTGGATGGGAAGACTGGTACCTGCATCTTATGCAGGCAAACCGGAACATACTGAAGCCTTGGGTGGTCAGCTCGGACCGCTCCTGGGGCTCATGGCTCTCACTCAAGCATCTGGGCACACAGATGACGCATTTAACCATTGTTGGAACAGAAACAATTGGCATGGGCGGCGAAACGGTTGTGTTGGTAAGCATGCCAAGTCAATCTTTTGCGATGGTATTTGCTCACGTTACCCATAGCGGCTGGAGAGGCTCCAAGGGGCGTGATTGTCTATGTTGCACTGGAGTTTGACCAGGAGCGAGGCCAGACTCGGGAGGACATCGAAACCTTTGAGAGTTCGGGTTTTGCCGTGATCTGAAAGAACGCCCCGGTTCATCTTCTGCATTGCGACCAAAATTTCCAAGTTTTCGCAACTGTGGTCGTGCCCGACCGTTTGTCATGAATTTTCCAGGCCTCTTTGCTGGCTGACCTTTCACGATCGAGGTGGGAACCAATATTGGGAGTACAGTTTGCGTATGAAGACGTGGGTTTGTCAAATGTCGGGTCTGTTTTTGGGGAGTATTCAATTCCCCTCACATGTTTCCTTCGCCATCCCCTCGAAATGCCGCTCGCTCGTTCCTGGGATAGCGCGAATGATCACGATCTCTCTTCTCCTGTATTTCCGTCAAGAATTGATGCCATAACCTGCATTTCAGGCCACCAAGACAATGCCATCAGTGGAATCGTATTGCTTGACACTCCGTGACCGACTCCAACAAGAAGCCCAAGAGGCTGAGGATCCTGCTACCAGGTCACAATGGTCGGGAATGGTAACCTCGCCACTCGCTTCCAGTGTAACGCTTCAGAAGTGGACTGCCCTTCAGGTTGGGTCATTCGCCCACATCAGCAGGGTTACACAGAGGTTGCGCTTCCTCGTCAGTGGCCCCTGAATACCACGATAGGAGGATGAGTATGGGTAACGATGCTAATTAGCTGCTTCTGCGGTATCGTTTGTTTCGTTGCCAGTGGCGTCGCTGATTTTCAGGTCGCGTGCCCCTTGTTCCAAGCCACCGTCCTGGGCGTTGTCGCCCTCGAGGTCCTTGCTCTGGGAAAGGAAATGCTCGACGACGTGCATGTGGTTGTTGAACGCCGCGAGATCCAGGGGGATCTGGTCCTTGTCATTGGCCAGGGCGGGCGACGCGCCCCGGGACAACAGCAGCTTGACTATGTCCAGGTGGCCGCCGAGACAGGCCCAGTGCAGGGCGGTGTTGCCGAAGGCATTCTGCATGTCGATGTAGGTCGCGGTCGCAGTCGCCGTCGCCGTCTCGGACTGTGACTCGGGCGCAGCAGTTGACGTAGGTGTCATCCCTGGCGCCTTGGGTGGCAGATGTGACAGGATGAGCGTGACGGTCTCTGATGACAAGGTTAGCTGGTCCGGCCGGAAATATGGCAGCTTGTCGGAGCGTGTGGCGCGCGATTGGCGCGGAACTGAAGACGCGGAATTGACAAGAGAGACAGCTGGGCGGGCATGCAACTAAAAGTTCCGGGCGGGTGGCACAACGCACGGCTGAGCGGGCGGAAAGACATGCAGACCGTCAAGCAGGCGGAGAATGAGTCGGGGACACGGCAGAATGGGCGGACATCAGGCACGTATATCCGAACACTTACTCGCATGTCCATTCGCGGCAGCCATATGCAGGCAGGTGGCCTTGCCCTGGTCTTCGCGCGCAGCTTCGAGGATCTCGGCGGGCGATGCGCTCTCGCGACTCGCGAGTTGCTGCAACATCTCGGTCAGGTCTGCATCCTCACCGGCTCGGGCCACGTAGATCAGGTCATCGATCTCGTCTTCTGATAAGTGCGGCGCCATGGCGGGCCACCTTCCCCGGCTGCAGCTTGGGATTGCGTGCAGTTGCGAGACGGCCTGGCGGAGCAAAATCTGCGAGAAAGTTGCAGGTACGTGCTTGGGTGGAAAACGTTGAGCTTGCGGATGAACTGGATATTTTCAATGAGTCGGCACCGGTGAGTCTGGCGTTGGGTGACGGTTGCACCTCTTGATATCCACGGTAAAACGAAGGCCTTCGGCTCACTCCAATTCGCTTCTCCACAGAGCGTTGCAAGACACTGTGGTAGTTGTTGTCAAGCTTGTCCAGTCACTCAGACCAGGCAGGGTGCTGTTGGTGGTTGATGAGAGGGCGGATTGAGATTTCAGTAAGTTTACGGGGAACGTAGAACTAAGCTTATCACGTGACTCGGATGCTGAGCTACTGGCAGACCACCGGGAAATCGCCTGGAAACTGCCCTAAGGTGAGTGACCGACAGCGCCATGCCTGCACTACCTTGCTACGGTCAAGATAGACCAACACCCCTTCCATCTATACTATAATTGCAGAAGAAGCTGCGGACAGTATCAGTTAATTGTTCGGATCACGAACATCTGGGTTTCGGCTCAATGCGGTGCGGTTTGCCAGTGGCCCGACAGATGCAGCTCCTCTCGTGGCTGCAATGCTCCCAAGCCATACCCTGCATCGCACTGCTATCCGCCTTGACCCATCTCGGTGACCAATCTGGCATCTAGCCAGGCTGTCAAATCACCCCAATCGTCTACCGCTTGAATCTCAGCCTTGACGTTGAGCAGGATCATGATCTGCAGCTCACGTCGGATCTCGATCTCACTTGCGTCGTGGGCTGGTCCATCGTCCAAGCCGTCCAGTAGCCCCACTGCCTTTTTTCGATCGCCTGCTTTCAGAGTCAAGATACTCCCCCCGGACGCCGTGGATGTCAAAGTCGTTTGTTGTCCTTCCACCTGGGTAACTGATCTTTCCCCAGCAGCTGGACCTGGGAGCTCGGCGAGGTCTGCCTGAGCGCGTGACCGCATTTGACTAGGGACAGTCTTGGGATGTAAGTCCTGGCTCTTCAGGCCGATCCATGAGAGCTTCGGTAGGGTAACTTGAGATTCATGGGCTAGGCCGCGACTCCCATGTTTGTAGGTTTGCATGATCTTGATTCCGTCAGGGTCAAAGTCGACAAGCACGCAGACGGTCACAAGCGGACATGCCGAGTGTATGAAGTGGAGGAACTGCCGTGTAGCAAGATCAGGGTAGCCCTTTCCCTGTGATCAAGGTCAGTCTAGTACCGAGATTGCCAGAGTCATGGCTGTGGTTACCGTAATGAGAACTCCAGATCCCGCAGCTGAAGTTTCGAAGTAGCGGAGTGCAACTAGGGCGCGAAAGGTAGCCTGGGAGTCATGGTTAAATTGAACATGCTTCGTTGGGAGCGATCACAGAACCTACCTCCTTCTCAATGACCAAGATCCATTGGGCATCATCCATGCTGACTTGGCGAATGCCTTCTGTATTAGGGACCAGAGTACCCTGATAAACCTGTTAGACAGAAACGAGAAAAGGGAACGTTCAGGGCATATCCGACCCACATGAAGATCCAAGCTGCAGTCCAGAACACGATCTTCATTTATGGTGAGGGTGACTTTCCCTGCAACCAACCCTTTTTGAGTTGCAACCTGCTTAAGGTGAGTTATCTAGCAGCAGGCAGCGGCAATAAGAACAACCAACAATGTTCAAGGCGTCACGGCCAGTGCCGAAGGTGAAGGCAATATCATCAACGAGGTCGTCGACATATCTCTGACTGCCAAAGAGAGACGGATTTTGGTAGTAGATATCCCTGCGAGGCTTTGGTTTAGCCGTGGTTAGAATGAGAGCGACCTTAAGCCAGTCGAAGGTCAGTATGCTCGCGGCTAAGGGAAAGGCGAACCTCTTGGTGATGTTACGTCCCGCGACGAGAGCTTGATGAGAAAGATGGAGAACGAGTAGCAGCGACGCTGTTGTGCCATAAGACCGGACGAATAGTCAGAGAGCGGTCGACAAAGGAGAAGCCCTATCACAGCACATGCTGAGACGACTGGCACCTACCGAACTTCTTGGCTTCAGCGTCTGTATTTGCAGGAAAGCGAACCAATCTGTCGTTGCCAGTCCTGCGGCTCCGTATTGGGATTGTGAGTACACGATTCTCTGCAAGAGAATCCACGATACCTTCAATGATGTCTTCAATCTTGGCAATGGTCACTCCTGCAAGAGCTCTTTGCCCTGAGACAGGCTGGTCCCGTCCGTTTCCTGGGACTGGGGGATCAGGTGTAGCCAAGGACGGCGAGCGAGGCAGGCTGGGAGCGGCACCTGACTCCTCGCCAAGGTCGAGGTCACTGGCGTTATCGCCCAGGTTATCCAGATCCATTGCAGTTCACAGGAAGATGAAAGTCGGTGTAGACTGGAGATACCTTGACGCAGTTCGCATCCCGGTTGCGCAAGAATTCGGGGGGCACTCGGCGCCGTACGGGGAAATGGAGTGAACGGAGCGCAGACGTCCCAACCTTAATATCAACCTAGTTGATTACGGATGGCGACCACCAGGAGAAGATGAGAAGATCGAAATGCCGGGACGAGAAGAGGACTGCTTGACACCGAGGGAGGAGGAAAGGGCAGCACTGCATAATTGAGGACTGCATCCAGCAACTTCGATTCGCGCTTTGAGAAGGTGGAAACATCAATCAGCGGATCGCACATTCGAAAGACTGCCAGGAAGGCACGACAGCTTGTCAAGAAGGCATCGTAGGCTGTGGCTGTTGGGTTCCTGCCTCCTAGTGCCGCTGAGTTGGAGGTTGCCTCAGATCTATTCCATTGCCGAGGCGCATATGCTCTTATTCGAGCTTGGGATGCATATAAGGGAGAGCTTGCAATATTGGGCAGATACAGCTGCTGCATCTGGTGATACCTGTCTTGGCTGCTCCGTCAGCTGACCATTCACAGCATGGAGACCTGCGCTAGTTCAGCCACTATTCCCCGGAAGAGCCCCCGATCGGCTGTTTACAGTGGTCTGGCTTTGCCCTGGGGGAGCCCCTGAAGAGCTGAGCTCCTGGGCTGCAGTTCCCTTGCCCGCAACCTTATCGGCTTGGTGGAGGACGGGATTGATGCGCCCCGGGACTCGGCTGGCCCTGTTCCGGTCAATTGGGAAAAGATTCGAACAGCGACACCGACATCCTTCGCTCTCTTCGTCCTGAGCTCGTGTGGCATCTCCCGCGCTGCGCTGCACCGTCTGCCATTATGGTCACCACTCGGTCTAGTAGTGCCGCTCAGACAAGCGCCCATGCTACCGGAAGCTTGCCGCTGGATCGAGGCGCAACCCGTCCCAAGAAGCGCACCAGCAACGACAGCTTAGACCAAGACCCCAAGCGACCGCGACTCGCCGACAAGACCGACCGTACACGCTGGCGCATGCTCGACGAGAAAGGGAGACATACCTGGCATTATCTGGAAGACGACGCCGCCGCCAAGAAGTGGCCTCAGAGTATCGCCGACCGATGGTACCTGGGACTCGACACCGTGAGCTTCATCTCCTATTCGCCCTGCAGTATTCATTGCCTCCCTGCCAGTACACCCGCAGCTGACCCTGTTGCAATTCAAAGGGACTGCCAGACCTTCCTAAACCGAAAACACCACTGGATACCGTGAAAAATGGCCTTGCCTTCTTTGAGAAGCTACAGCTGCCTTCTGGTCAGTGGGGCTGTGAATATGGTGGTCCTATGTTCCTCTTGCCCGGCGTAGTTATCGCCTGGTACGCAACCAAGACGCCCATACCGTGGTATGTAGCCACCGAGATCAAGAATTACCTCTTCGCCCGCGCACATCCGGAAGACGGTGGCTGGGGCCTACACATCGAAGGAGAGAGCACCGTGTTTGGCATCAGTCTGAACTATGCTGTTTTGCGCATAGTAGGTGTCGACCCGGACCACCCTGTCATGGTCAAGGCCAGAGGCACTCTGCACAAGCTCGGAGGCGTCACACATGCGCCGCACTGGTCCAAGTTTTGGCTGAGCGTCCTGGGCGTCTGCAAGTGGGATATCGTCAACCCTGTGCCCCCAGAGCTCTGGCTGCTGCCAGATTGGGCCCCGATTGCCCCGTGGCGATGGTGGATCCACATGCGCCAGGTCTTGTTGCCCATGTGCTACATATGGGAGAAGAAATGGTCATGCGAAGAGACGGATGTCATTCGTGGATTGCGACAGGAGCTGTTCGTCCAGCCATGGGAGGAGATTGACTGGACCGGCAACCGGAATACGATACATCCCATGGACAATTTCCACCCCAAGACCTGGGTCTTGAACACCATCAACTCAGCATTGGTAAACATCTGGATTCCCTATTTGCGGCCCAAGTTCCTTGTGGACAGGGCAATGGATTGGTGTAGCAAGCTTGTCGACATGGAGGATCAAAACACCGATTACGCCGACCTCGCCCCCGTCAGCGGCGCTATGAATACTGTTTTGTGCTATATTCGCGATGGACCTGACGCGTACTCTGTACGGAGACATATTGAGAGGCTCGAAGATGGTCTTTGGGTCAACAAAGAGGGGTTGCTTTGCAACGGCACCAACGGTGTTCAGTGTTGGGACACGGCCTTTCTCATTCAGGCGGTGGTCGCAGCTGGCCTTCAGGAAGACCCGCGTTGGAGGCCGATGTTGAACAAGGCTCTCGAATTCTTGGACGACCAGCAGATCCGCGAAAATTGCCCAGATCAGGGTCTTTGTTACCGTCAGCAGCGCAAGGGTGGTTGGGCTTTCAGCACCAGAGACCAAGGGTACGCCGTATGCGATTGCGTATCAGAGGGACTAAAGTCGGTGATTTACTTGCAGAAAACCCCCGGATTTCCTCAGCTTCTTGACGATCAGCGCATCTTTGACGCGGTCGACACCTTGCTCACGTATCAGAACAAGAGCGGGGCCTGTTCCTCATACGAGCCCACCCGCGGGAGTGAATATCTCGAAATGCTGAACGCAGCAGAGGTCTTCGGGAACATCATGGTGGAATACGACTACGTGGAATGCACAACCGCGGTGATTCAGGCTCTCTCGCTCTTCAAGAAGTACTGGCCCGACTATCGAGCTGAGGAGATTGATGCTTTCGTTGGGCGATCCTTGCACTGGATCAAATCGAACCAGCGTCCCGACGGCAGCTGGTACGGCAACTGGGCCATCTGCTTCACATATGCGACGATGTTTGCGCTTGGTGCCTTGGAAAGCATTGGAGAAGACTACAGCAACAGCTCCCATGCTAAGAAAGCCTGCGATTTCTTGATTTCCAAGCAAAGAGCAGACGGGGGTTGGTCTGAAAGCTACCGGGTAAGTCGATGCTGGAATTTCATACATGCGTCCTTGGCTAACCCCACCCAGTCCTGCGAGAAGTCGGTCTATACAGAGCACCAAACAGGATCTCAAGTCGTTATGACCGCTTGGGCTCTGATTGGTCTGATGCATGGAAACTACCCTGACATCGAATGCCTGAAAAAAGGTATCAAACTCATAATGGAGAGACAACAACCCAACGGCGAGTGGAAACAAGAGGCAATCGAAGGTGTTTTCAACAAGAGTTGCATGATCTCATACCCCAACTACAAGTTCACATTCACCATGACTGCATTGGGCATGTTCGCGCAGAGGTATCCTGGCGAGACAATTATCTGATTCAAGTACTTAGGTTCCCCTGCATGGGGACCAAGTAGAGCGAGACACTGGCAGCAAAGCTAATGTGGGAGATGTCAGATTCAATGCATGAAGATATACGGATATACGTATATACATATATATACCGACCTACATACATCCCTATCTAGGTAGACTTGATTAATGGTAATGTCTTGAGATAAATCTGCCCATTGGGATCTGATGTTTCTTGGTGGTTTAGGTTGTTGAAAGAGACAGACCGAGATGGCCAGGGCTTGCGGACTTGGTGCAGGTGCCTTGGAAGCTTGTTGAACAGGGGTTGGGGAAGACGGCAGGCGGTGAGAATGGCGCAGGTTCATACCACCAACCCCACTTACCATAAAGCCGGCAGAATCAAGGAGCCCCACTGCAGCTTTGGGAGGTGCAGCTGTGCTTCCATGAACTTCTGGCAGGCAGCTCCATTCCAGGCATTTTGCGTTCCTTACCAACGTGCATTCAATCACGCATACAACGTCTCTCGACACCCCATCATCTCGAGTCCGACCCGGCGCTATCTGCGCAAACAACAGTGTTCATTTCTATCATTCCCATAAAGCCAATCTGTTCCCTGACACCCTGCCCAAGATCCACGTCGAAGCTGTCTTCTGCCACCACGATGCCTTCTGCACCTATCCTTGCAGACCAGGGCGTGAAGGCTGTAGCGGCCGGAGACTACAAAGATGGCATCGCCAAGTTGACCGAAGCTCTCAAAGAACGACCTGCACCGCTCTGGCTGCTAGAGCGCTCCAAGGCTTACCTCCGCACGAAAGACTTCCATCTTGCCCTGCACGATGCCGAAAGGGCCCTTCGCGTCGCCTTCGACCGAGCCAACCGCGACCAGATGATCGAGGCCCAGATACGACGAGCGATAACACTTTTCCGCATAGGCCATTACGCCGATGCAGACCTCTGTGCCCACTGGGCAGTCCGACTTTGCGAGGGAGCCAAAGCCTCCGAGGACGATGGCCAGCAAACCAAGGTCGATGACAACGGCGACTACACTGCCCGACCCTCCGATCTCGAAGATACGACCAAGGCCAACCGATCCGAGGGCCTAGCTGCAGCCTTGGCGGGAACCGGTGCAAGGTCGAAGGAGACTGCTTTGCGAAACCAGGCTATTACTTGGCGTCTACAAGCTCTGACCCAGATGAACCAGTTGCCGCCTGGTCATCGTGGTCGTAAACCTACTGTCGTCAAGTTTCCGAATCCGAGCGAAAAGCCACCTACCCAGGTGATAGAGAACGAGGAGGATATGACCATCGTCAAAGAAGGCCCGAGTGCCCCTCCCACTAGCGGTGACGACGAAGCATCGTTGCGGAAGGCTTGGGAAGCCATGTGGGATACCTTCCGGGCCATCCATCTAGAAAAATCGAAAGACATCCGCTCCAGCTTCTACCAGACCGACTCGACCCTCAACATCGACTTCTTTGTCAAGAATGTACCCAAGGAGGAGTTCACTGTGGTTTCGCAGCCCTCCACGGTCACCATGCGTCCCATTCCAGGAATCTTCAAGGACACTGTTGTTCTTTACCTCGCAGGCAACATCAAGCCCAACGAGACCAAGTACACGGTCAAGTCCATGAAGGTCGAATTGGCTCTGCAGAAGGAAAGACCCGGGAAATGGCCGGTGTTGCGACGGCAAAACGCTGAAGTCGTGGATAGTATTGCGCTCAGCTCCAGCCCCGCTGCGTCGTTCGTGCAGTTCCAGAGCTTAGTAGAGTCATTGGGGTGAGTTTCCAAATACGATTCAGGGTTGAATGTGGACGTACTAATAAGCAGCAGTTTCAAGAAGCCAGCAGACCTTGACCTTCCCGATCTTGCCCAATCCCGAGACGCGTGGTACGAGACTGTATTGGAGAAACTACGAGCAGGAGTCAGCAGTGCGAGCGATTCGGAGGCATCGGGTGCAGCTGTCAAAGCAACATCCAATCAGCAGACAGCCCAAGCTACGCAGTCCAAACCTGATGCTGGGGATAGTAAGACGGCAACTACTGGCCCATTGGCGGAAAAGACCAGCGCAAGCACCGGGCCCTCGTACCCCACATCCTCCAAGAAAGGACCGCAGAACTGGGACACAATTGCCGACCCCGACGAGGAGGGGGAGGAAGACAAGGATGTCAATAGCTTTTTCCAATCGCTGTACAAGAACGCGGATCCGGACACGAAGCGGGCGATGATGAAGAGCTATGTCGAGAGCAACGGCACCAGCCTGAGCACGAGCTGGGCCGAGGCGGAGAAGAAGACGTACGAGACGCAGGCGCCAGATGGAGCGGAAGCCAAGAAGTGGGATTCTTGATCACCGAGGATATGGGATTCTGCGCATGTTCCAGAATGCGACCAAGGGCGTTCGGTGTGTTTGGTGAGATTCCTCTGATGACTGCATGATTCAAGCAAGGGGCTACGGCAGGCAGGCGATACCAGCAGTGGCGGCATTCTTCAAGGCTGTGTGTTTTCTTACATTTAATATACTCATTTCGAGCTGATGATGGGCTGTTACCATTCGGGTGATGTAACGGTGTCACCAGCGCTGGACGGCGAGCTACAGTGATTCACTGATTATCAGCTATCGATGGGCGGAGGCATGGTCCGGCATGGGCATGGGGGTCAGATCGCGTTTCCCAATGGCAACGTTGTACGGGCGGCACAGGTGAGCCAGGTGCGCGGATCGGACAATTTGTATATATTGCGCGCTGACAGCCGTGCAGGGTTGCGCCATTGGGCCTCTCGATATTGCGATCTGGTAGTGTATCTGCCGCTATCTCTGCTACCACCTAACTTCAAGCACCTGTAAGACAGGCACTAGACAGGAGGGTCGGGCTGGCTGCACGAACTATCGACGAACCGCATCGAGGCCGAGTGGCCGCATGAAACATTCGATGTCCCGGGCCAGTCGAGGCGGTGTTTGTCAGTGTCGACGGGGTCGTGAAACCACCAAGCATCCAAGCACATTGCAGTTGCAGATCGCCAGTCTACAGTCTACGCCTAGACCACCTTGACCACCCAGACCACCCAGACCACCCATCAGGGCAGCGCGGCACAGTCCAACGGCACGGTCAGGTCGGTCGGTCGGTC
This sequence comes from Xylariomycetidae sp. FL0641, assembly GCA_022376655.1. NCBI lineage: Eukaryota > Fungi > Ascomycota > Sordariomycetes > Xylariomycetidae sp. FL0641. Next base: position 169,677 of record JAJJKE010000074.1, read on the forward strand.
GGTCGGTCGGTCCACGCGCACGTACAACGAACCGAACGAACCCCCTACTAACCTTAGGTAGCCTTAGCCTCCCCCAGACCGGTTCTCTAGTTCCCGTAGCGGCGCTGCAGGTCCCCCCCTCCACCTCCCGTCCACTCCCAGACCTCCTAGACCTCCCCGCGCGGACCAGAAGGCACGTAAGGAAGTTCTTCTATTGCCGAGAGACTCCCGGACAGTCATGGATCTCCCACGAGTCCACTGCAGCCACGGTGATCCCGGCCAGGCCAGGCTTGTCAGGGCCGCTTCTCTCTGGCCCTCTTTCCCCCGCCAGGGCCTCGTCCCCCCCAAAAGGAGGCGTGGCGCGGATGGCGGATGGCGGATGGGCGTTCCTCTCTGACCACAGGGATCCACACTCCCGAGCATCGAACGCGCGCCGCTTCCTCCTCCTGGACTCATGACGTTTCGTCGGCAGTTGGATGATTGGCCCGCCCAGCGCCGCGCCATGGTTTAATCAGACCTCTTGTAAGCCCGTGGGCTGGCGGCGCGGTGCCGACGGTGGCAGTCATCAGTCTGGCCTGGCGCTCGGTGTGCCCATTTTACCCGTCGCTACGGTACGCGATGTCGGGGTCTCATATATCTATATTGCCCACCCCGTGCGATCTGGACCCGGGTTCGCGAGCGCCATTCCATTTGTTGGGACACCGCGGCAGCTGCCCCCGAATTAGAAACCAGATCCTCGCCTTCATCAGAGTACCTACGATAACTGACTGACTGGACTGACTGACTGACTGACTGACGGCTTGCTTGCTTGCTTCAGCCGCTGCTTGGCCCTCGTGTAAGCAGCTCGTCAGCAACCGCCCAACCTCCTTCAACAGGAGAGCCTGTCAGGCACACACCCGCAGCACACACGGCACGCGATATCTCAACATTTCACAGGGATACATATATACCTGTCCGGCCTGGTGTGTGTTCTGGTAGACTCATGTATGAGCGACCCCCCATGATGAAAAAAGGAGAAGAGTATCAGAACACCAAGAGGACCCTTGGGCTTACCCTCACTTACAGATCACATACGCCGTCATCATGGAAAACCACGCCCACTCACACGTTGATCTGACCTCGGAGGAGGGGAGGATCTCCCCCGTCCGCGTCTTCGCCGCCTTCGCCTGGGAGATCATCCAGCAGTACTGGATGATCCTCGTGCCGGCGTTCATCGTCACCCGCATGCTGTACAAGCGGTACGCCTCGCCGCTGCGCTCGTACCCGGGCCCGTGGCTGGCGTCGTGCAGCCGGGTCTGGAAGGTGTACTCGACGGCGACGGAGGCGTCGCAGTTCGACCACATCGCGCTGCACCAGAAGTACGGGCCGGTGGTGCGGATCGCGCCGAACGAGCTGTCGTTCGCGTCGCCGCAGGCCGCGCGCGGGGTGCTGGCGGCCGGCAAGCGCTTCTACAAGACCGACTTCTACTCCGTCTTCCCGCCGCCCGAGAACCCGGACATCTTCACCGAGACGCGCGAGGACGTGCACGCGCTCAAGAAGAAGGTCGCCAACGTTCCCTACTCCATGGCCGCCATGCGCCAGCTCTCGCCCTTCATCGACGACACCATCGAGTTCTTCCTGGCGCGCCTCGACACCTTCTGCCGGCCGGCGGCGGAGGACGCGTCCCTGAAGGAGGCGGGCGTGGCGCCGCCCAAGCAGCAGGTCGACCTGGGCGCCTGGCTGCACTACTTCGCGTTCGACGTGCTGGGGGAGGTGGCGTTCGGGCGGTCGTTTGGGTTCCTGGCGGCGGGCGCGGACAAGGAGGACGCGATCCGCACCATCGACAACTCGCAGAAGTACAACGGCCTGGTCGGGCAGGTGCCGGAGCTCGACCGGCTGCTGCGCCGCAACCCGCTGTGCAAGCTGCTGCCCCGCCTCGACCCCGGCAACAACCTCATCACCCGCATCGCCCGCGAGGAGATGCGCAAGCGCCGCCCCTTCGCCGTCGACCGCGAGGGCAAGGGCGCCGGCAGCGACGGCCGCGAGGACCTGTTGGCCAGCCTGATCAAGGGCCACCTCAAGGACAAGAGCAAGTTCCACGAGGGCGATATCTTCGCCGTCGCCCACGGCGCCATGTGAGTGGCTGGCCTTATCTTTTTTCTCTGCGGCTACCGTAGCACCCCTGGCCCCCTTTTCCCGTTTACCCGGCGCGAGCCTCTCGGTACCTTCCCGTCCCTATCCCACCCTACCTGCCTGCCTACCCTTGGGGTTCCACCGCTGCTCCCGTCGTGGGATCTCGCTATATTGCCTACCCACCACTTCTTTTTTTTTTTTTTTTTTTTTTTCGTTTCCTCGTTACAAAAATAGAACACACCTCGCAATGGAAGCTAACCAATGAACGACGACGCGCAGCTTCGCGGGCTCCGACTCGACCGCCTCGACCATGCAGTCCTTCTTCTGGCTGGTGCTGTCGGCGCCCCGGGTCTACGCGACCCTGAGGGCGGAGATGGACGCGGCGGTGGCGGCGGGCACGCTCCCGGCCGCCGGCAAGGTCGAGTGGGTCGACGCCCAGACCCTGCCGTACTTCCAGGCCTGCCTCAAGGAGGCCATGCGCCTGCGGCCCGCCGTCGGCCTGAACATCGGGCGCCGGGTGCCGCCCGAGGGCGCCGAGGTCGACGGCCGCTGGCTCCCCGGCGGCACGCGGGTGGCCGTGAACGGCTGGGTGCTGCACCGCGATCGCAAGACGTTCGGCGAGGACGCCGAGTTCTACCGCCCGGAACGCTGGTTGGAGGACGAGGAGACGGCGAGGGTTATGGAGAGGTTCATGTTCCAGGTACGTTTTCTTTCGTCTCTCTGTCTCTGCTTCCTCGCGCACCCCTCGTCTGTTGTTCCTGCGCGGGCGGGTGAGCAGTGTACTAATATCCAACAACACAGTTCGGCGGCGGCGCGCACGTCTGCATCGGCCGCAACCTGGCGCTGCTGGAGATCAACAAGGTGGTGCCGCGGCTGCTGCGCGACTACGACTTCCAGCTCGTCAACCCGACGCGCGAGCTCCGCGCCAAGGCCACCTTCTTCGTCGTCCAGGACGGCCTCGAGGTCTACATCTCGCGGCGCGGGACCGCGAAGGCGTGATCGGAGATGGAGGGGGCGGGGAGGCAACGTGTACCGGCGGAGTTGGTTACGAAGGGATACCCAGTTTCGAGTCGAAAGGCGGCTCGGTAATTCGCGCTTGTAGCCAAGTACGTACATATATATACTAATGCAATGGATGATACCTCTACCTACTACCTTGTATGCCTTCCAGCGTCTGTAGTAGCTCGTGCCTGAACCGTCTAGACTTATATATGATGCCCCACTCGCTACTGGCCAACATAGGGTTCGGAATCATTCGGAAATCTGATCGGTCAGCTATGGAGTCCGATAATATGTAAGATCGATTTGAAGCGACATGTCTACTTACTCAAAAATGCTCGATCGTATGAGATGGGTTATAATAATCCCCCCGAGCTGATTTACACGGAGGGCGTCATTCCATTTCTGGGACTCGTTGGACTACTGAACGCCATGGACTAAGGGACATTGGCGGGGAGGGCCAAGGGGGGTCGTGAGTAGCCAATGGGGGGTAACTTGTCTGATCTCGTAGCGTGATCAATCTGATCGCCCTGGAGTCTTGTGATGTTTCCGTTCTCTTGCGATGTTTCCATTGTCTTCAGCTCGCCCTTGTCTGGCACGGACACCCATATACGCTTGACAGGGTCTATTGCCCTGTAATTCCGCATGGCCAACCGATGGAACTGTGATAGGTGAAGTCCCGCAGCAGTAATAGTGTCGTATAGTTTTTCGTATCGGCAATCAGTGCAATCATCGAGGTCCTAAGACCATAAGTCACAGGGCTGCCCTGCTGGCCCTGCTGTGGCCCTTGCCTTGCTGCCGCTGATGCGATCGATTGACGGCCTTATCGATTGACGGCCTTATCAGAGGCACCTGCCCAGGCACCTGCCACTGGCGCCTACGGCCCAAACCATTGAATGGCTAGCTAACGGCCCGCCACTTGCTTGACGGTTGGCTGGCACCTGCGAAGTTGGTTTCTAAGGGTAACGGTTAAGACCTCTTCCCTATAAAGCATAAATACATAAACTACTTAGTAATTCGGCCCTGGGCTAAATGTAGTTTTGTTTTTTAAATAAATTATTATTACTAAATAAATAAAAATTTAACTATTACGCCGTCCTTTTTATTTACTTACGTAATAATAATTTATTTCCTCCTTAATAATCTAAAAAAACTTTAACTCCTTAAACCGAACCGAATTAAAAAATTACTTAGTGTGCGATCTTTATAAACGACCGATAAAATAATAAACGAAATTTACCGACCTCGCCCCTTTAAAAGACCTAACTTTTAAAATAATAATCTTTATAATAACTACTTTAATAAAAATAATTAAACCGCTTTTAAACCTATTTTTAAAGTGCGGGACTTTTTTAACGCTATTTTTTAAAAACGCGTTACTTTTAAAAAATCCGACCTACGTCGCTAATTATACGTTATTAGCGTTATACGACTTTTTAAAATTAATATTACCGATTTATTTATAATTATAAAGAAAGCGGAAAATTAATTAAAAAGTAATAATAATTTTTTAACTTTTAATTACTTTATTTATTAAAAAAACCTAGCCGTTTATAAAAGGGAGGTAGCTTATAAAGTTAAACGTACTACCTTAATTAACGATTTATAAAGCTTATTAACCGCCGTAGCTATTAAATATACGTTTAATAATAATTTTTATTTTTATTTCGTTTTATTATTAATTAAAAAAAAAAGCGATAACTTAAACGAGATAGCGCCGTTAATAATATTTTTTTTAAAAACTTATATTATAAAGATAATAACGCGTTATTTTATAAAATACGGGGCTAATAATACTTAATCGAGGCTTTGTTTAATTAAATCGAATTATTTTATAAAAACTATAAAAAGCTAAGTATTAATATAGGTTATATTTTTTTTTATTAAAAAATTAGCGAAAATAGTTATTTATTTATAATTAAAAATTAGTAAAAATAATAAAAATAAAGAAGTTTTTTTATTTTTTACCGAAAAAAGAGATAATTTTTAAAACTATTAAAAAAACGACGCTTTGTTAAGAGCTAAAGGCGGCGTAAACTTAAATAACCTACTTTTTAGCGACTTAAATAGTAATAAAAAAGCTTTTAACGCAAAAAACGATAACTATTAAAATTAGTAAAGTTTTAATAAAAACCGATAAATACGCGCGTTATAGCGCTTAGTTAAACATTATTAAAAAAAATGTAGTTTAAAAAATAAACTTATTAAATATATAAAAAATAAAATTTTTAATTTAGTTATAAACGATAATTAATAAATTATTTTAATAATTATTACTTTTAATATAATAAAGGGAAGAAGTAAAAAATCTTTTAAACATTTTAACCCCTTTAAGTTTATTAACGAGTTTAATGGACCGATTTTTAAACAATAATTTATATTAATAAAATAAAAGCTAATCGTAAACGAAAATTATTTTCGGTTTAACGTTAATAAAAAAGCTTATATTATTAGTTAAGTCGGCGAAAAAACGGTAAATTTTTTAACTTTTTTCGTTATTAAAAAAGTAAGTACGGAGGCTATGCTTACCTCC